>VXAZ01005444.1:1758150-1861782 GCA_013399875.1 Gymnorhina tibicen | reverse complement strand
AGGAAGGAAGGAAGGAAGGAAGGAAGGAAGGAAGGAAGGAAGGAAGGAAGGAAAAATGAAAATTAATTATGCCCTAAGGATATAGAAACATCAGATGTATCCTTGGGGAGATGAGGTTTAAATCACAGCTGTACAGTGTGGTCAGAGCTGCCCAGGGTCAGTGGCTCAGAGCCTGTGGGTTCTCCCACAGATGTTGTCAGCAAGGCCAGTGTGTGCAGTGGGAGCATCCAGGCTGGTCCACTGTTCTCACTTCATCAAGCATGGGCAGATCAATACTCCAGGCATTACTCCCTGTGCCTCCTGTGCCAGGGACCAGTTTTTCTTCCCAGATGATTTCACCAAAATGATGTGTGGAGAGACTCCACAACTAATTAAAGTTGTAAGGTAGGTATGCTTTTAATGGATCAGTTACGACACCGGACGCATGGGAGGTCGTCCTCCAAAGACCTGCATACCCCGGCAATGCTCAACTTGGTATTTATCGAGTTACAAGTTACATATGCATTAAATTACACAATACACCTATACGTATTCATTATCTGTCCCTGCTTCATATTATAATTAAAAACAAAGCCAACATGAAGCTATCTATGTGTTGCGCGGAGAGACTCCACAACTAATTAAAGTTGACTGCACACAAAAACTTAAATTTGAGCTGGAAATATCTGTTTTTCTGGTGGTCACGACGGAAAATATCAAAGCAATGATGTGGGTACACTTTTTCATCACTTGGTACAGACTTAAAATAATTGTGTAAATAAAAAGGAAATATAAATATTTCGTACTACTTTCAAGGGGATAAAGATAGGGACAAAGTGCCATGTATTTCTCTGGGCTGAGCATACCAGCTGTATTCCCACAAGTCTCCAAGAGCAACAAAGTACAGGTCTGTTCAAATACAATAGCCCCTTCAGGAGGCTTAGGCTGCCATTCAGGTTTGGCTTAGGGACTGGAGTCTATTTTATAAGTAGAAAGATGGTGATTATAAAAGGCCATAGGCAAGAAGAAACCCTCTTATAAAAATTACAGAAGGGTCACTTAGGGTCTGATAAACTTGAATGAAGAGCCAGAGGGATTTTTTTGTTAGACTTGAAAGTGCAGCAAGATTGAAGCTTTATATCTTTGAAATAAAATGATAGAAGGGACGCACAAGATTTTACTTTGGTAGTTCAGGAAATATTAGCCTTGTAAAACAGAGTAGCTGTAGATTTCCTTAGTACTCTAAACATCTCTTTTCGCTTCCTTGGTGCAGCCTTCCTAGAAGGCATCATCACTTACAAGCAAAGATATGTATTAGATCTGTATTTATGAAACAGTGTATCTAACATCTGATAACGTATAAGAAGTGCTAGCAGGCAGGGGAGTCAAGTCATGTAGCTGACACTCAAGTTTGAATTTACACATATAATCTCTAGTCCCTGTTACCTCCCGTCTACAACAGGCAGGTTGTTGTTCAACTGTCTAAGCACCTTGTGGGAAAGAATGCACAGTCAGGTATTGATCTGTATTTATTGCCATTAAAGTGGCAGACTGGTATCACCGAGATGGGGGTTGTCACTGCCTGAGAGTAAACTGTCTCTGGGAATGGAAACCCCTATCAGCAGCCTTGGGGACCTGCAGAAGTACAGAGAAACAGATAAGGCCAAGCCACAAAAACACGGTATTATTTAATGTCTGCGAACAATTTCTCGACTGAGGGAAGTGCAAGTGTGAAACAACCATCACAAAGAACCTGAAGCCCAAAGGTTTGTGCCATACTCTTCTGTTTACCCAGATCCATAATGGAGAAGAGGAGGAGGAGGCGGTGAACTTCTTTCAGTGCTCCGGGTAGGAAGACGGCAGCAGACCCGCTGTTTTGGCCCGAAGTGGAAAGGCTGAGAGCAGTCACACTCCAAAGACAGAGAAGCATCCACGACACAGGGTGTCAGGAACGGACCACCTGCCCCTGACTGCAGTAGTAAGCACCTTTTGCAAGCTGAGTTGCTTATGATGGATGTAAATATAGGTAGTTTGTCTTCAGTGAGGCTGGATTGGAAACTTCACTCTTTTTCTAAGCTTTTGTTTGATAGAACAAATTTAGGCTGGAGAGGAGGGCCACATCAGAAAAAAGACCCTCTATGAAGCAACTCCACAGCCTCTCTAAGAGGGACTGCAGAACATCATCACCCACTTCAGTTATGATCTGAGCTGTGAAGTCAGGACAGGCTTTTCAAGCAACTGTGGCAGTCTGAGAAACCACAGCAGTGAAGGCAGGAGGGGAGTGGGAATTTTGGAAAAGAGAAGCAGCAAAGCAAGAACTAAAAGCAGGAGACAGATGGTATGAAGCTGTGTCAAAGGGGAAGTGGGAAGGTGCAAAAGGGTAATATAGGAACTGGGGAGAATTTGCAGCCCAGTCAGGCTGAAGCAAATTAATGTTTACCCTGGTGGGCACCCAGTGCACAGAGAAAAGTTCTCATGGCCACTCAGGACTGGCTGAGAGAGAGATCACATCAAATAAATCCTATCAGGGCCCAGGGTAATGAGGAGACATGCTGTGACCATGTCCCGTGTGTGCAAAGAAATGAGCCTTGTGCTGCCTCCATGCAAGAATCCTCCCTGCTATTCTGTCTGTGCTGAAGGACAAGCCTCCTGCTCAGCTCCTGCCCTCAGGTACAGGGCTGTGATGTGCAAACATCATTTCTGAAAAAGCCCCCTTACCTTTTTTCCATCATCCTTGGGGAGGCAGAACACCACAGCACCACAGAAAGGGAGGGAGAGATAGGTGGCCCTCACTGCTTCAGGTCCTTGTGGGGGAAAAACAGTATCATGCATTTCCTCCCTGGTCTGCAGTCTCACATGGGTGCCATGCAAACCCCGCACATCCGGGTCTCTCTGAGGTGACCCAGCTCAGGACCCTGGAAGCCTCCCAGAAGAGAAGTGTCTCACTGAGCAATTAGTTCCCATTAGCATCTCCCTCAAACTCAGCAAAGGGAACAAGAAACCCCAGATGTGTGCCCTGCTGCTCATGCAGAAGGAAACTCGTGTCAAGAGCACCTCTTGGTGGTGTGAGAGGACATCAGAGCAGCAGCAACACATCTGTATATGCTCGGTCTGGGGTTATGGGCCTATTTCCTGCAGGCTCCTTCCTTTTCCTGCAGTGTGTACAAATGAAAGGTTTTAATGCAGCAGGTGCCACTTGTTCTTAGAGTGATTACTATATGTGTTATTTGAGTGTAATATCCCATTTTTAAATAATCCCATTTAATCCCATTTAAATATGATGGAAAGAAACATCCTGAAAGCTTTTATGTGGATCCCTGTTGTGCTTCTACAGAGGCACTGGTGGAGGAAGGATGTTTATAGATTCACAGCACAGACCTCTGACTGGACCAGAACAGACTGTCCATTGCAGTTGCAGGGAATAATCTCCCCAAAGTAATTTGCCCAGAAATGGGCTCTTGCCAGGACTTCATAGCTCATTGTTGGACATGCAGAATTACAGTGTCTTTGACATGGGGCTCACCTGGACGTGGGTTTCCACAACAATCCCTCTCCCCTGACCAATTAACTGGTCTTCTTCTCCAGTCCCTTCCACACTGCCAGTCCCACAAGCCCATATGCCAGACTTCAAGGACAAAAGTACACACTGGTGTTCAGGTGTTCAGCAGGTGAGTGGTCCTCTTTCATCCCTGCCACCAGGTCCTACTGTGCCACTGCTTGGTTTTCCATCCAGTCACCCTTAGCTTGAATCCTGTCCCTAGCATCCCCATGTGACTTACTCCCTCCCAGGTAAGACTCAATGTATACTCTAGCTCTCCCCAGCTCTTTTCCCCTCAGTCCCCATCCTTCTCACTCCAGGTGTTCACTCTTTTTTTCCAACCTACTTCTCCCCAGACACATTAGAGTTATTGGAAACCTTCAGAGAAAACATGGGGTGAAAACTGAAATGTTCCTTTGGAGAAGCTGATTCCAAGTGCAGTTTCAACAGTGCTTAAAAAGGGGTTAAATTCCTGCTTGCCTGACCCAGGCTGCCTGCCCAACCTAGATTTCTCTGAATCTTCGTGGGCTCTACCACTTCCAGCTCCCTCCGCCCTCACTTGTCACCCAGATGTCTCCCACAGAAAGCTCTCAATATGTCAGTTTGCCCAGCGTGTTAGAATGGTTTTTCTCCTTCCACCAGCAGCATTCTCTAGAGCCTGATACACTTGCCTTCTCTTCTGAGTTCATATCTCCTGACCCACTACATTCTGTGCCTGCCTGTCCTTCCCAGCTCCCCTCTGTAAAAGCCTTTGTCCCTCTCTCTTATGTCCTTCTCTGACCTGTATTCCGGTGTCCCATTCCCGCTCTTGCTTGCAGAGGTGTCAGTGGGTTTCCTTCCTCTCTTTTCCCTACCACCCACAGAGGGAACACCTCGTACAGCTGGTCACTTCGTGCTTCCGAAATAGCGGCAAGACTTGGAAACATTCCAGGGCTGAAGGTTTCTGGGTTGTAGCCAGTGCTGAGTGACAGCTGGGAGCGCTCTCCTCCAGAGCAGGTCAGTCGCAACAGCCTCCTGTGGCTGCAGCAGCACAGAGGTCATCAGCCTTTGGAGAAATGCTTTACTCAGAGTTCCTTCCTTCAGGAACATCCCAGCTGCAAACCCACAGTTCTTGCTCTAAATGGCCTCCTGACAAAGCCTGGAAATTCTTTATTAATTCTGTGCCGCCATATCCCACCTTCTATAAAACCTGTCTCCTGCCCATCCACTCACCAGTTCAGGCTGGAGCACACAGATGTGCACACATACACTCTTTTCAAGGCTTAATGTTGCATGGGAGGAGAAGGAAGGAAGAGGAGGCAAACCCTCGTTTCGATAATGGAAAGGAAGGAGTAAAGCTTCCCAGGATCATTCTGCTCTTGTTTCTTCTTTCTTAGGGTGATTGCTTCCTTCTTCTTAGTGCTTAGCTCTAAAAATCTTTTATTTTCTGAGGACAGTGAGGAGTGCCTGAGAGAGTTGGAGTTGTTCAGCCTGAAGAAGAGAAGGATCTGGAGAGACCTTACTGCAGCCTTTCAATACATTAAGGGGACCTTTAAGAAAGAACAAGGACAGGCTGTTTAATAGGGCCTGTAGTGACAGGACAAGGGGCTATAGTTTTAAACTAGATAGATTCAGACTAGATATAAGAAAGAAGTTATTTATGATGAGGGTGGTAAAACACCAGAACAAGTTGCCCAGAGAAGTGGTGGATGCCCCATCCCTGGAAACATCCAAGGTCATGTTGGGTGGGGTATGACTAACCCTGCCGAAGGTGTCCGACTAACCCTGTCGAAGGTGTCCTTGCTCATTGCAAGGGATGTGACCAGATGGCCTTTAAAGGTCCCTTCCAATCCAAACTATTCTATGATTGTAAGATATAAGAAGTTTGGCAGCAGCTCCCACTGGCCACTTTTGCACAGAAGTAGTGGAGAGGTTGGATAGGGAGAGACTGGTTTGCAGGGGCTTCTCTCATCCAGCCCTGGCTCTCATGGTACTGTAACGAGAGAGAAAACAGTTCATTGATGCATTTGCTCGCCTTCATGGTGAACACACAGGTTCACACAACACTTTTTTGTAGTAGTAGTCTGGGCAGGTGAGGAAGTGCAGCAGTGCCTTATCCCCACAGGAGAGGAGGAATAAAACAGCCATTGGGTGGCAGCTGCTTTCTAGAGGCTGCATGACTTCCTTGTTCAGCCTTCACAGTATTGTTCCTTGTGATGTTTCACCCTTGACACTTAGGGGCACTGGGAAGACCTGAAAAACCTTCACTACCCCTCATCACCCCACTACTCCCACTTCAGATTCCCTCCCCTGCTTACACCTCCTCTGAAGCTCGGATGATAAAGGAGGGAGGAGAAAATCCACCCTTCCACGTTCGCTCCTCGCTTCTAATCCTTGTTCAGCTCCCCTGGAAATGCAGTTTGGTGCCCCGCGCTGTTCACTGGGATGAGGTGGGAAGGGAGTGGGTGAGACTCGCGGAGAACAAGAAGTATTACAGCAGTCACCATCCCCACCAAGAAGTCACGCCTGCTCCGCCTTCAGCCAACGGCCTCTGCCGCAGAGCTGCTGCTGCGGTGGAGGGGCGGAGGGACCGGAGGGTGATCGTCGAGTGAAGTTCCCTCTTCCACTTCCTCCCTCCTTGCAACCTGCTGTTCTGATACCCACATTTGCCCATCCCTCCCTGCTGTTTGCCTTGGCCTGACTTCCCTTTGCCTCGGGCTCCGTCCTCCGCCACGGGTCCAGAGCCATGCAAGCCATCAAGTGTGTCGTGGTGGGAGATGGGTACGTACCCTGCGGGTTTGCTGTGGGTGCGGGGCAGGACAGGCCGTGACCAGGGGCACGAAAAATGGTGGCTGCTTGGTGAAACTTCCCCATCTTTGCTTCTGACCTCCTGCAGTCTTGCTACTACTGCAGACATGCTCGCTCCTCCCTCCCTGGAGCAAGGGACATTCCTCTGGGGGAGTGTGAAAGAGGGCATTTTGCAGGGCATCTGCCTGGGAATGCAGATCATGCATCTGTATTTCCATCTGCATACATGGAAAGTGGAGCAGGTCTGTCCCATGCGCAGGAGGTGATGGTGTTCCTGCCAGATTCAGCTTGTAGGCAGGAGTTAGATTTAAAACCCATGAGGTGCAAGTGCTCTCCTGCGGGTGATTGGCTCTTTGAAAGCCATGAGAGGGCATGGCACTCTGGTGCTGGCAGGATGTCTATCAGGATCTCTATGTTCAGCTTTTCTCAGCAGGTTATCTCTGTACTGGGGTGTGGGGGAGACTGTTGGCAAGGGGCTTCTGTGGGCACACGGAGAAGAAGCTCTTTCCACTGAGATAGACACAAGCATAGGCCACTTCGGGAGTGGGAGGTAACAAACCCTTGCCTTCAAAACATGGTGGCTTCTCTGCCCATGTCCCCTGATGCCTGGAAATGGCCTGATCAAAGCCATCAATGAGTTAAGCAGTCATCACTGCTTGGGGCAGGAGGGATGGAGTGGACAGAGCATCTTCTTGCCCTGTGGGATGAGTAAATGCAAGGGAGGGAAAGAGGAGAGTCTGTGCTTGGAATGGAGTAGCTTGATTCCTTTCCACCTAGAAGCTGGCCAAACTATTATCTGTGGCAGCTCTAAGGTAGCAGATGAAGAGACATTTACAGCAGTGCTGCTCCCCACAGTCACTTCCTTGTTTAGAACTCGCCTGGGAAAGAAGATGTCTGCACACATAACAGTACATGTCGGACATGTTCTCAGGGGCTGGGGCAAGGGGACGGCAAGAAGGGATGAGGAATGACACAACCCCAAATAAAAACTGTAACCTCTGAGAAATGTCCCCTGAAGGTTTTAAGCTGGAGCTGGATGAACAGCTCCACTGGGCATTTATCTGTTACCCAGTTCCCCACCCCCCAGTTTGCTCCTCACACATAGCACCAGCTCTGTAGCCTTCCCTCAAGGCAGCATCCCCCTCATATCATTGTTAACCCCACCACATGCTCTACTCTCAACCCCTAGGACCTCAGTTCCTCTTAAATGTCTTCTGTCTCGCCATTTTGCTTCTCTGTACACTGTACTTCTGTACGTCTCTCATCATCTTGCCACACAGCCCCCATTGCTCTGAGCTCTTGGTTCCCCACCCCTCACCTCCCTCCCAGCCATGCCAGCAATGTCACCCTCTTGGCTCAGCCCTAACAACCACAGGACCTTCTCCTCTCATTCAGCTCACATGTTGTCCCATAGCTGTTCTCCCCCCATAGCCCCTCCATCGCACATCACTGACCTCTTAACATGCCCTGGGTTCAATCACAGGAGCCTGCAGGTGCCACTGACCTCACCTCTGTGTCGTAACCTTCACGCCTTCACTGACCCTTTGTGCACCTCTCTGTTCAACCACACCAGTTCAGAACCTCCCCCTCTTCCATGGCTGAACCACTCACAGGCCCATAGATCTCCTGAGGCATTTCCTGTAGAGCTTCACCTCCCTCGATAACTCTGCGATAAGAAGGAAGCAAGGGACCTGGGGAAAGAGCAGGGACTGAGAGAGGAGGATCTAAGAAAGGGGGGTGGCAGGGGGAAGAAACAAATGTCAGAGCATGCCGAAGAGCTCCGCTTCCTCCTCAGCTGCCCCACAGTCCAGTGACAGAGGCAGGTGCCTTGTGACCAGGGTGCCTCTCAAGGGCACACGAAAAGGCAGAGCTGCAGCCCTGTGGCAGGGGACTTTGCAGGTCCAGCTGAGATGGTTTGAGCATCCCCAGCAGCAGAATTCCAGCTTTTGCCCAGGAAAGACCTCTCCCTCATCCTGGGCTGTGCTAGCTGAGGCAGGTTGCTGTCGCCACCTCCATTTCCTGTGTTCTGTAACTGAAAATGGCCAAGTTTTCCCAGGCCACACAAACCTGAGAAACAGCATCCCAGCAGGAGAAGGATTTTCTTTCCAACACCTGTCTTGGCTGCTTTATTTTCTTCCGATTTCTCTGCACTTCTTTCCCTCACCACAGGCTTCACCTTGTCCATGACACCTCCTTCCCTCACATGATAGCCTCATTGCTCCTTATCCCACCAATGCTCTCACACAGTCTGGACTGTGCTGCTGCCTTGCTCTCCACCCTGCCGCAGCATGGGTGAGTGGGAGACTGAGGGGAGAGAAAGGACCAGCTTCTAGCTCAGAAACACCACCAGCAGCCTCCATCTGCCATGGGGGCAGACACCTTTTTGGCTCCTTACAGCTCTCTGTGCAGGTGTTGCTGCAGCTTACTGTAGATGGGAAAGACTGGGTAAGTCAGGAAAAGGTGCTGCCAGTCCCTGGCCACAGCACGTGAAAAGCAGGCGGGAGTGCCTGTACTTGAGTGCTGAAGCTTTGTCACGGCACACCAAGCCAATGCACCTGTCCTGGCTGTGAACCCACAGCACTCTGCATGCACTGCAAAATGGGTTCCCACCTCCATCTCAGAGTGGATGCGTTTTAGCTGAGTGATCTCTGCGCTGGGCCGTAAAAACAAGCCTTGTTGCTCAAAGACAACAAACATTTCTGGGTGACATCCTGTCTTTCTTCCTGCCAGTTTTCTAACCTGTGGTTATGCACTGTCTGGTCCTGTGAGTGTGCTTCTGCTTTCAGGGGTCTCCTGATGGGGCTAGGTTAGAGGTGTGGAAGGGTTGCCCCATCTCCATCTCACCCTAGCAAGACTGCCTGCACTGCCATGAATTCCTGCTATTATTTTCTTTCTCTTCCAGGGCTGTGGGAAAAACCTGTCTCCTTATCAGCTATACCACCAATGCCTTCCCAGGAGAATACATCCCCACTGTGTGAGTAATGCATGAACTTGGTCCTGGAGTGGGTGGGAGGCATGAAAAGCAGGGTGCAAAGAGGTGCAGTGACCCCTTTTAGGGCACTCCATGGGTCACAATCTCCATGCCAAGCAGAGGAAGGTCTGCCAAACCAGTGAAGGTGTCTCTAACTTTGGATCTGTCACCTTTCACCAGAAGCAACCTTATAAAACCCTGGTATAAATGGGACATTGAGAGACTCAAGCCAACTCAAGGTCTAGCTGCTTGTTAAGTGTACAAGTAGCAGATGAGATCCTGCTAGCCAAAACAAATAGGCACCAGGCTACAACAACTGGGTCAGACCCAAGAGAAGGCAGGTGGATGGACATGGGACCCCACTTCCTCCCTTGTCCAAGACACTTGCTGTCATTGGGGCAGTCACAGATTCTGCATGGAGCAGAATTGTAGAACTGGTTGGAAAAGACCTCTGAGATCACTGGGTCCAACCACTCTCCTAGCACTGCCAAGTCCACTACGAAATCGTGTTCCTTCCAACGTGCATATGCCATGAGCACATTCAAAAGACCTTTGTGTTGGTCCCTCCCTATCACTGGTTTCCCTCAGTCCGGAAAAAAAAGTACCAGAAGGACCAGGAAATAAAATTTTCTAGGATGAGGGCAGGAAGTTCTCTGTTGCTTTAATATCCTTTTTCTCTATCAAGACTTTACTCCTAAGCATGCAGTCCTGACAGTTGTTCTAAAATACTTCAAGCTGAGTTGTCAAAGAGTAAAGGGACACATTGTCCTCAGTTCCAGCAGGGCTGTTGAGGAGTGCAGCAAACTAGAGGGACATGGGTTCTTCTTCACATCTAAGAATAAAACTAGGTCTTAGAACACAGAAGAAAGACAGGGAAAAAAAAGGGGTTGGATCTAGAGCAGATGCAGTTGTGGGAAGGATATTGGGGGGAAAAATGGGAAAAGAAAAGGGTTTGTGGACCTGCATGCAAGGTATCAAAGGTGGAGCTGCAGCCAGGCACCTGTCCAGGACAGCTGAATGATAGGGAGGAGGTTGATGCTGAGTGGGAATTCCATGAGGTGGAGGTTCACAGAAAACCAGTGTCACCCAGGTGAGGTGAGAAGAGGAATTGCTGCCCTTTGCTCCTGGATGCACCTACACTACTGGAAGGGCTCCTTCCTCTGTTTGAGCCATGGCCTATGTCTCTGAATTTCAGGTTTGATAACTATTCTGCCAACGTGATGGTTGACAGCAAGCCTGTAAATCTGGGACTATGGGATACTGCTGGACAAGAGGATTATGACAGGCTGAGGCCGCTCTCTTACCCGCAGACGGTGGGTCACACTCCATGCTCCTCCTCCCTTCCTCCCTCAGCTACACCTCCATCCCTCACTGCAAAACTCAGCATGTGCCTTGAAACAGTGACAGGATTGTTACTGCCTCTCTCTGCCCTTTTCTGAGAATATTTCTGTTGATACGCACCTGCCTTGAAACCTGAAAGTTAAAAGACATCTAAGGATATTTTGGAGCCTTTATCTAAACTCCCATTACTGGTATAACTGAGCAAGAAAACGAGACATTCAAAGACACTTTTGAGCCGAGCCGACACTTTGTGTGGGGCAGATGTCTTACACAGCCCTGGTAAAAAAACCTTCCTTTTGTAAAGTTAAGGTGGTTCATGGAATTTAAGAGCTGAGGCAGGAGCTTGTCACATTTCTGTGAACCCCAGTCTTCTGACTTCTGCCTTTTAAAAGAGATCTGATGTGTGGGCATGTGTTTGATCTGCTGGTGCCTCTAGCAGAACAAATGGGTGCCTCAGATACCGTGTTCACCAGTTTTTCGCCACACTGACAGAGTGATTTCAGGGTTTAAGGATCACCTTCCCTGGAGAATGTTGTTTCAAGCAGTCTTTTGGCAAGCTCAGAAAGACCTTTCTGCATCAGACATTGGTCTGAAGGTTGCCACTGCAATCAAAAAGGTTAGGAATTGATTAGAAATTATTTGTTTGGGCTAGATTCAGCCACCTAAAAATCAGATACCTGGTATAAGGTGGTTTTGCCTGTGGTCAGTGCAAGCAGGTCTGTTTCTCAACAATGTGCTTGCATCCACCCTGGGACATTTCTCAAGGATAGGTGGAGGAATATTTCTCCAAGGTTTTTGTCTCTGATGGTTGTAGAAGTATGGAAATGGATAGGCTGGGTCTGGCACCACTGCCCCAGCTAGGTGAAGCTGAATGAGGTAGATATAACCTTGATGAGCTGGTATTGGTTTGGTTTGGTTTGGTTTGCTCTGGTTTTAAAGGAAGTTTGAATTCTGCCATGCCCAGAAGAATAGCTTGCCTGGAGAGCCGAAACTGCCTCCCTTGAGTCCTGCGTGTGTACTTTTTGGGCTGAAACTATGTCTGTCTCAACTGTAGGCAAAATTACTTTGGCCTGAAAGCTCTCTGGTGTTCCGTGAGAAACGAGCAGGAAGCTGTCAGGCCATTTCCCATGAGGATGAGTGTGCCAACCGCAAAAACCCCATCCTCAGAGTTGACCATTTGGCTCTTCTGATAATGGTGGCTATGGTTACAATGACTCAGGGGAGCAGAGATCCTTCTCTCCACCACAGGCAAGAAGCAGCAGTCAGGACTTTTATATTATAGAGAGAGCTTTCCCGAGCACAACCCTCTGCTGCAGAGGGAGGGTGCTGCCCACACAGACCTTCCCTCCCCTCCCTGCTTCATCATGCCACCGCCTGCTCTCATCCTAACTCTGCACCATGGTTGTATGCCTACAGGATGTCTTCCTGATCTGCTTCTCCCTTGTCAGCCCAGCATCTTACGAAAACGTCCGTGCTAAGGTGAGACAGGGTATCCTGGTCCACCAGGAGATGAGGGGACTGAGATTGGTGCTGGTCTTGCAAGAACAGTGACTATGGGTGGAGACTACCACTAGGACATGTAGGTTCAAGAGGTCATATGTCTTTTCTGTTAGTCAGAAGCCTCCTTCAGATGCCTTTTCTGGTTCGTTTCAAAGAAGGTGGCCCACTCTACTAATGGGCCTAATTCATCTTGCTGGGCTATTGCGCTGTCAGATCACGGACTTATATTCTGATGGCATCTTTCAGCCAAGACTGTCGAAGCACAGACACGACCAGTCCATAGGGTATAACAAGCAGGTACCCACAGCTTTTAGATGGGAAGTGAGGGAAGAAGGGAGAGATTGATGAAGAAGACAACAAGAGTATTTCCTTCCTACCAGTTTAAGGTTCCTCCATGGGGGGAGGGTGAATGGCAGAGAGCAGCTTGTGCTTTTGCTTAACAAAATTTGAGCTCCATGTCAGGGGTTTTGCCTGAGGACCCAGCAACAAGAGCTGGCCTGGGCCAGGCTATAGTGCCCAACAATGGATGTGAGGAAGGACAGGCTGTTAGCTACCTTGCTGACATTTGTTTTTCCACCTGCATGCCCATATGACTTCTTCTCACATCTTTGGCATTTTGCTCCATCGCTAGTGGTTCCCCGAGGTGCGGCACCACTGCCCAAGCACTCCCATCATCCTCGTGGGCACAAAGCTGGATCTCCGCGATGACAAGGACACCATTGAGAAGCTGAAGGAGAAGAAGCTATCCCCCATAACGTATCCTCAGGGTCTTGCTCTGGCCAAGGAAATAGGTATGTGTTTGGGGAATCGTCTTGGACCTACTGAAAGGGGAGAGGAAGAAGAAAAGGGCTTCCCCTCAATTTAACGAGGCTTTTGCAGAGGTATCTCACAGTGGTATCCCCGAGGGACACAAGGAGACACATCAGGGGTCATGGGACAAAGTGCACTTCAGGAGAGTCAGGAAGGAGATCTGCTCCTTGAGGAAGACTCAACCTCTCAGCCCTCTGTTTTCTGCCTCTCTCTGGCCACCATCCTCCACATAGACACAAAACTACACGCTTTCACGTTCTCCTCCCTTTTACTCTGATACTTCTATCTGGGACAATATCTGTGAAAGCCACAGCTGCGCTGTGGGCAGAGGCCACTCCTCCATATCCGGAGAGAGGCAGAAGAGAAGTTTTTAACCTCTCTCAGGAAGAGTTGCAACTGCAGTTTCCTGTCCCTGACTCTGTCTGCTGGGGCTTATAAGTGCAATCCCAGGTATGGGTGTCTTGCCCCACCATTCAGCCCATCTCAGATGTGGCACACAGAAGTAGGAGAGAGGGTGAGAAACAGCTTGAGGGAGTGTCTGGCCAGGATGACACAGTCAGCCTCACGCAGTGGCTCTGCTCTGGCTTCACGGGTAGCTAGTAGGCAAACCTCGGTCTAGTGCAGCTGGCAAGCTTTGCCCTGAAGTCAAGGCTGTCTGAGTGAGTGAAATGTGTCCTGACAACGTGTAATGTCTTTGATCACCTGAGATGTGTTTATTCAGCTCGGGCAAGAGCCAGGTGCCTTGCTTTCTAGCACAAGGAGCAGAAACCTGGGTATCCCACTGCCTACCCCCCACTACAACACCTGCTTTCCTCCCGACAGACTCTGTGAAATACCTCGAGTGCTCGGCTTTGACGCAGCGTGGCCTCAAGACGGTGTTTGACGAGGCCATCCGAGCAGTCCTGTGCCCACAGCCCACCCGGACAAAGAAACGGGTGTGCAATCTCCTCTGAGCAAGTAAGTCTGACAGGGATGCCTGGGATGACACCAGTGGTGCTTTCCTGCTCCTGAACCCAGACGGTCGGGGCCACGGTGTTTCTGGTGAGCCTGTTGGAATGGGTCACCTTCAAAGAGAGAGAGGGAGACAGCAGATCCTCCTTGGAGAAAGGACAGGATATGGTGTGATGAACCCAGGATCAACTTCCCCCTCCTTTCTGCTTGACTGTGGGCAAGTTTGTTCCCATCTCTTGATGTGGGGCAGTCTAGGATTTTCCACATGTGCCCTCACAGAGAAGAACTGTCTGTCAGCTTCTGCCACAGAGGGAACTACATCCAGGCTGCCCTGGGGTTGACCTGCTCTGAGAGCTATGAAGCCATAGCCTTTGCCTATAGAAAAAAAAGCTGTTTCTTATTCAGGGCAGCTGCCCAGTGGCCCTTCCTCTTACCAAGCTCTGCTCACCTCAAGGGGTTTTTTGTACTGTTCACTGGCAAGTGGCAGCTTCTCCTCCAGGACTCCTTTACTCCTCATATTGTCCCTGCCTCCACTTCAGTACAAGACAGCAAAGGGAGGAGACAGGCTTCAGGACAAGAGGCAAAGATGGTCAGATTCTGGTGAGAGAGAAGAGTGAGAGCTTGCTAGTTTGGACCCCTCATACACCCACCATCACCAGAGCAGAGGGAGGGAGAGCAGGAAAATAGTTGAGCTGCTATTATGAGGTCTGTCATGTTTTTGGCTGTAGATCCCGGCCTTGTCCCGATGCCAGGCACTGCCCAGCACACAGGAGAGTGATGGCTCCAGCAACCCGGAGCTCCGCACCTTGGGGCGGTCACTGCTTTTTACTTCCGCCGGCTTGAAAGACTGCTGTGGGTCTGTAGCACTGGTTTGTCTGGTTACACAACATCCCCGCTCTCGCCTCACCTGCCCACCTGCCCCTTCCCTTCCTCCCGGGCCCCTGAGGTTACAACGTAGTGGATAAGACCCAATAAACAGACTGTACATTCTTGTCATGTCCGTGATGTGTTGCACCTCAGGGGGACACAGCCCTGAGGCTGTGAGCAATGGGATGGCTGGGCTGGAGGCACCTCCCAGCTGTGCCCTCCTTTGGCAGTGACAACCCAGGCAGCACCACACGGAGCCTGGTGAGCCCCAGCTGCTGTAGGATGATGAAACCAGGCCTGATTCATCCTCCAAGTTGCTAAGTTCTCAGCTGAGCCCCCTGCATTCCTTTTGCCTTTCCTCTTCTCAGTCTCCACGTGTTCAAAGGAAAGGTTGCCTCCCGTCCACATCACACAGAGGATGGGATGCGGGCTTTGGGAGGGGACACCTGGACCCAGACTCCTCTCTGTGGGGACTTCCCCCGCAGGTTGCTGGGGACATCCTTTCACCAAAACATTGCTGCATTAATCCTCCTCAGCTCTGGCACTCACTCACACTGCCAGACACAGGCAGAGCGAGAATAGGAAGGGGGAGGGCAGGGAAAAAAATTAAAGAGGGAGGAATGAGTCACCAGTCCAGACAAATTGCCTCCAAGACACTAAAATTAAGCTGAGGAGAGTGGTCCCAGCGGTACTATGGATCTGGCAGCTGTGAGCACCTGCTTTCCTGATGCATTGCAGGGACTTGAGAGTAAGTGTTACAGGGTGGCTGCTACTGCCACTACTTGCAGGAGAGAGGAGGGCTCAGGGTGTGATGATTGGCATTGCAAAATCCTGCAGTCCTAGGAGGGCACGGAGAAACTATGGAGTTGAGCCAGATTGCTGCTCCCGGATGCAGCAACACTTCTGACTTCAAAGGCTGCTTCCTGCACTGAGGAGGTGCATTGGTAATGCCAGGTACAACCAGCCACGGTGAAGCCCCTGAGGTACCCTGCTGCCAGGGAAATTTCTGCAATTTCAATTCATGGTCAGATCTGAATAAGGCAGTTAATTCAGTGATGTGACACATTACCTGCTGATAGACTTCAGAGCAACCCTGGCGGGCATCCTGTGGCAGGGAGTTCCACAAATATCTGCACTGCACGTGGGCTGCTGGATGAATTGCCCAGGCCCCATCCAAAGGTAATGTAAATTATGTCAGCATAAGTCCAGAAGAGCAAAAATGAAGCCTCTGGTGTGGGCTGTGAAAGGGCAAGGGACACGAAGCACTTGAAAATGGGATCTAACCTCCTTTAAACATCCTAAGCATGACTCAAAGCAATATATTCCCAGTGGTTTATTGCTTCTCTCCAGTTTTCAAGCCTTGGCTTTTACCTTTTCAGTCTGCCCCATCCCCTACCACATACAGCAATGCCTACCTTGTGTGTGAAACAAAATTCGTGTATCTGCCTACCTGTGGAGGTGCACAGGCTTAGCTCTCCTCCCAACACAATTTAAGCAGTTTGCACAGCTCCCCGCTGGAGCTGAGGCAGAGAATGGGGTGCGACTCAGAGCACTGAGGAACTGATCTGGAGACCTGGAATTTGTGATCCTATGACTGTGCTTCTGCTAACAAGTCCTGCAAGAGTTAGCAGGGCTGGGTAGAACTCTGCTGTTGTGTGGCTCTGTTCCTTCTAACAAAGGAGCTCGGGGGCTTCTGCATGGTGCTACAGATACCTGCCCTGCCATGGTAAAGAAAACCTCTGGGTGCTACCCATGCCATTCCTTCCCCAGTGAGGCCCCCTCTCTCTTGTGTGTCTCCAGACAGCATTGTGGCCAAGTTCTAGCCTAAAGAGGCCTAACAGCTTTGAAGTCCTGTACTGCCTTCATCAGCTCACCTTTGAGTAGCGCTGGCTGCACATAAAGTTGCCCAAGTAGGTTTGGAATGCCAGATTTTAGACCCAGGCTATGTTGTGCTCCAAGAGATACTGCCTTCTTTTGTTAAAGCTGGAATTTGCCCTAGGGGCTCAAATGCTCACAATAGCAGTGCCAAATGTCAAGAACTGGGTGATGCACAGCACAAGGAGTCACTGATGTTAGCTGCAGGGCAGGAAGGGGGGTGAGGATGACAGGGAAGCCCTTTGTGCTGGGAATGGGATGGGAAAATCCTCATGTCCTTCCTGGGAGAACTGCTTGCACAAAGGAGATTAATTTCTTTCTTAGATCCTTTCTTCTGGGTCTATGCCTTCCGGCACAGATGAAATCTGTTAGGAGAGTTTGGGGCTGTTAAACTGCAACATTTCCCCAGTGAAGGTGCAAAAGACAAGAGAGCGTGTATGGGGCCAGGGAGGGGAAAGAGTTGAAACAGACAGCCCCCTACCTGCCCATCTGCCCACATCTGCATCCATCTAGAGGTGCTCATAGGGCAGAACAGAAGGGAGAAGGGTTTGTGTGCTCAACATCCATGCCGATTTCTGAGCACCCTGCCAGCCAGAAGGTTTTGCTGTGTCCCTGCAGCTCCGAGCAGCACCAGCCCTGCCTGCAAGACCCTTGGAACAGGGGCCCGTCTCCTGGGTGCCCACCTAGGGGAGCCGACCGAGTCACCCCCTCCTGCACGCCACTCTCCCACCACATAGCTGCTCTCTGCATCCCTCTTTTCTTCCTCTCCCTCTTCCCTCCACTGTCTTCAGCTTCTTTTACCGCACTCCTCATTCCTTCATCTTCCCCACTTCTGCGCTCCCCTTATCCCTCTGCCCACCTCCTTGCGCCTCCCTCTCCCCCTTTTATTCTCCATCCCGATATCTCCCCCCGCTCTTCTTCGTTCTCCTGCCCTGTCGTCCATCCCCTCCTTCTCCTCCTTCTCCTGCCGGTGTTTCCGTGCGTGGCGCCCATTGGCTGCCGGCACCCGTCCCCCGGTACCGGCGCTCCGCTCCCCCTGCCCGAGCCCCGCCGATGGTGGGGGCTGCGTGGGGGAGAGACCCACGGCCGTGGGGCTGAGGGGCCGCGCATCCCCCCGCCCGCCCCCGGGCCCCTTCCCACGCCAGGCACGGCGGGGGCGATGGGCAAGTCCGGGAAGAAGGACCCGCGCCTCCGGTGGCGCTCGGCGGGGCTCGCTCCCCCCGGGAGCGCTTCGCTCTGTCGCGTTTAGGAAAGGGGAAGGGGAAAAGCATGACACGGATTCTCCCGGTGAAGAGGAGGAGAATGTACATCCCGACGACATGTAAGTACCCGGCGGCTCTGCCCGCTCTTCCCAGATGTCTCCCGCGGGCATGAGTCCATGCAGAAGTTAAGTCTGCAGTTCCAGAGAAGAAAACCTGCCGACCACCCCGCGCTCCCGACCCTCCAACTCTGCCAGTCCAGCCTGGTCCCTGCGAGACATCTCAGCCCCGAGGTGAGACAGGAGCGTCCTGAGCTGGAGCAGGGCCGTGGGAAACACGGGGGACAGGAGGGGAGGGGGTCATGAGGGGCTGCAGATTATTTGGGTGTGTTATCCCTCCCAGCTGCTATTCATGGTTTGTTACCAGGTCTGGGCTCAGCTTTCAGCATGCACCTCCTCCTCTCATTCAATGCAGAAATAGATATATATATATATATTTATAATTTTTTTCCCTAAGGAAAGCAGTAGTGCCAATTTCCCACCTCTTCCTACCTCTCTGCCTTCTTCCTGCTGTCCAGCTGCATGAACCAGGCATATTCTGGTAGCACTTGTTAGAGGATCCCAAGCCTCTTGCAACAGGTGCTGTCCACATCAGGAACAGATCCAAGTGGATGCCAACACACCATCAGTCTGAGGCCAGGGTTGCTCACCAGCTCCTACCTATGCATGTGCTGCCAAAGCAACCAGCACAGTGGATCCAAACTAGATGAAGCACTGGTGTCCAGTGTTTTTTCTGTCAAACCAGCCAAAATGTGTGACATGGCATTTAAGCTGGTACATGGTGCTCGACAAACTTGCAATGGCAGCAACAGACCACACCTGCTTAAAGATCAAGATTTTCCCCTGCAGCTGCCTGAGCAGGAAAGTGAGTTTGTAGGAAATCCATGCTTTTTATTGCATGCCTTAGCATTTTTAATGGGGCTTCTGAAGCTACCCTGAAGCTGGATTTACTGTATTGCTAAACAACAGCCTGAACAACCAGCTTTGAGGTGTGGACCCCAGACACTTCTCCAAATACTTTTCAGCCCCAGCAGGAGTACCTCCATCCATATTTGATATTTGTAAGGCTCCAAATGTTTGGCCTTTTTTTTCTCTTTTAAGTTCCTTTGCATGCAGGAGGAACACCCAAAGGGATTCCTGTCTATGTCTTCACCTTTTAGAGGATCATCCTTCTATGAACATACTGTTCTGGCCTCTGCCACATTTTGTAGTGATCTTTGTCCCTAGAGCAGCCATTGCCCTCCTCTTTTCTCTGACAAGTGATTTGTGTCACTAGAATAGAACTGGAAAAAGTATCAGAGGAAAGATCCTTGAACTTAGAGTTTCAAATCACTTCCTACTCTGCTTATCTATTGCAGCCACTCAGCCAGTGCTGCAGGACCCCATGAGATGGGCTTTTATCAGGACAGTGTGTCACAGCCCAAGGCACCTGAAAATTAAGAAAATCTAAATAATCCCAGCCCTTCAAAGCTCAAATGCTCTAAATCAGGAAACAGTTATACAATAGCCTGTAGAAATGGCCTTAAGACATAGTTGCTCAACTGTGGTTTTCTGGGGCCTATCAGATGAGGTTCCTTCAGCATAAAATTTGGTACATCTGTGGAGTCTGTTGGGTTTGCCTGTCTGATGTCCAAGGACTCCATCCACAGTCAGGTCTCCCCTAGGGTTTCCAGAACTTGGAATGACTTCTACAAAACAAACAAACAAATAGCAAAACCCCAACCAAACAAAAAAACCCCCAAACACTGTAATATTAGACATTTGTGAAGAAAGTTATGATGCTACAAAGAATCATATCTGGGAGAAAAGTCTCTGGAGTGTTTCTGGCATCCTGAAAGTAGTTAAGGTTGGGAGTCCTTTCCTTTGACATCCCCAGTTTTAATTCAATAGAAAAGGAGCTTCAGAGCCCTAAGAGATTTGTTGAGATGTGTAAAGGTGAGCCTCAGGGTCCCCATTCACTTCCACCAAGTCATCCTCCCTTCCAAGGACCTAATTCATCAGGAGGATGGCCCTGTCAGTCCACACTTCCAGAAAATTTTTCCAGATCTGGAGTAATCCTGAAAGAAACACAAATCCCTCCTGCATTAGGTTTTCCAGGGTGTCTCTGGTCCATAGCATGTGCTGGGCTCTGTATTTCACATATGGAGCCCTGACAAAAGGCACATCCGTCCTTTAACTCTCTCTTCTCTCCCTGCAGCTCCTCACCCAGGGTCAGCAGAGAGCTGGTGGTGAATGGAGAGCTTGTTTGCTCAAGGCTCTCTCTGAGTGAGCCGAGTGCTGTTTCCATGCCAAACCCTGACGTGACAAGCAATTGGGCACCTGAGATTAGGAAGGCTGGAACACTGCTTTGGTGTTGCAAACAGGTGGGGCAGGCAGAGCCTCTACCATTAGCAGTGTGTTGCAGGGTGCAGAAAGAGAGGGACAGAATAGTGGGGAGAACAAGAGAAAAAGAGACAAGAGGGATCTGGGCTGATCCCTCTTGGTGTACCCAAAATAATCTTTCCTTTACTCTCAAACTGGCATAACACTAACCAACTGCCGTCCAGCTCAGGTACTGAGCTCAGCCCCTCTGCTTGGATTGAAAGTGCTTTTCTTTCTGCTACAGGGCTAACAATAACATGGCCAGTCCAAAAAGAGCTTCAGCAAGCAGTAGAATAAATACTCAGAGAATAGGAAAGCTGGAGTTGGAAAGGCATTTTGTCACTGTATGCTTTTCCCTCTTTGTTTGTAAAGCACCTGCCACTCATAAATAGGAACCAGGCCCCTGGTGACCATGTCCTCAGTATTGGATCCATTAGCAGACAATGAAAACTTTCCCTGTCCTTATCCTAGTCTCTTGTTCTTTTCCCAGAGGATCTTTCCCTAGAGGAGAGGCCCAGATTGAGCCATGTCCCTGTTTGTCCCTCCATGTCCACTGTGCCTTGCAGGACTAGATGGGTTTGATATTGTCCTAGATTTTCCAGCGTCCACTAGTGTCCACAATCTCCCCTTGAATTCCCATGCCTGTCCATACCTAACACACGGTTAATGTGGTGATTTTACCTGTGGTTTGTTCAGCTGTCATGTCCCCAGTATCAATGTTTTTTTTCTCCTCCTCTCAGCTCCAGATTACTAACTGATCCTGCAAGGACACTGCCCCCTGCCCTCTTTCCCTGCCTCTGCTATGGACACTTCTGCTTTTAACCTCCCCACGCCGGCAGTGTTGGAGGAGGGGAATGCCTCCAGTAGCTGGGCAGGCTTCACCACCCCCAACAGCTCCTCCACTGTCAGCCCTGGTGTAGTTGTCAGCGGTGTCCTCATCCCCGTGGTCTACCTCATTGTCTGTGTGGTGGGGCTGGCTGGGAATTCCCTGGTCATTTATGTGGTCCTGCGGCACTCCGTGAGCGAGTCGGTGACCAACGTCTACATCTTGAACCTGGCCCTGGCTGATGAGCTCTTCATGCTGGGCCTGCCGTTCCTGGCTGCGCAGAATGCCCTGTCCTACTGGCCATTTGGTTCTTTCATGTGCCGTCTGGTGATGGCTGTGGATGCCATCAACCAGTTCACCAGCATCTTCTGCCTCACGGTGATGAGCGTTGACCGCTACCTGGCTGTGGTCCACCCAGGGAAGTCCTCCAAGTGGAGGACAGCACGGGTGGCCAAGGCTGTGAGTGCAACCGTGTGGGTGCTGTCTTCCATAGTGGTGCTGCCCGTGGTTGTCTTCTCAGATGTCCCCTTAGGGATGAGTACATGCCACATCCAGTGGCCAGAGCCTGCCTCGGTGTGGAGAGCTGGCTTCATCGTCTACACTGCTACCCTGGGCTTCTTTGGACCACTGCTGGTGATTTGTCTCTGCTATCTCCTGATCGTTGTGAAGGTTCGCTCCTCTGGCAGGCGGGTGAGGGCTCTGTCCTCCAAGCACAAGCTTTCAGAGCGCAGAGTGACCCGCATGGTGGTGACTGTGGTGGCTGTCTTCGTCCTTTGCTGGCTCCCCTTCTACGTCCTCAACATAATCAATGTTGTCTGCCCACTGCCAGAGGAGCCATCCCTCTTTGGAGTCTACTTCCTCGTGGTGGTGCTGCCGTACGCCAACAGCTGCGCCAATCCCATCATCTATGGCTTCCTCTCCTACCGCTTCAAGCAGGGCTTCCGCAGGGCCATCTTCAGGCCGTCCCGCCGAGTCCAGAGCCAGGAGGTGCCAGCATGCCCCCCAGAGAAGATTGATGACGAAAGGGAAGAGGGTGAGATCAGCAAGATCACCCAGAATGGAAATGACAGGCAGGAGCATCCTCTAAGCAGTGGAGAAGGAAAAAGCAATGACCAAAAACCGCTCCCTGAGGAGCCTGCGGGATCCGAAAAGAGCAACAAGTTGCATGTCAGTTATTTATGATGAAAGGGGTGGTGCAGGGGAAAGAGACACTCGGACATGGGATCCCCTTCACCTTCTCTGCTTTCAAAGGCTATGGGAGACATTGATACAAGGGAATATTAAAGTCCAAGAGTCTGCTTAAAGATGAATAGGGCTCCATGATCTTGTGGAAAAAGCAAGGCATTGTTCTTGGCTTTGGAAGAGACACCTGAGGTTTTTGTGCTACTACTTGTTACCTGAAATTGGTAAAAATAAAACCTCCTTAACATTAATGTAGCGTTAAGAAGCAGGCATTCTTTATTTGGCTGGATGCATGAGGGGATATCTCCTCCAAAATATCATGCATGCTGAGCACAGGAAAAGCTCCCATTTATAAACTATATTTTACATACATGCTCATTGATTTTCCAGAATAAACATACATGTGGTAATCATTTCCCTGAAATCATTAACATAATTTCCCTCTCCTTTATGCATATGTTCTTCTGTCCTGGGAGTCTCTTTGCTGGTCCCTTGTGGTTGGTGACCCCAAAGTCACACCTGACTGCTTGGTGAGCTGTTAAAAGTTGGCACAGCTAGGCTGGTTGCTTTCCAGTTCTTCTTCCTACAGAAGAAGCATTGTGCAGTTCACAGGCCAGTGGCTTTTGAAGAATAAGCGTTGTATTGGCCACCAGGAGCAAATGATTTTTCATCTGGCAAAACCAGGTGAGGAATAGACTGCATTTAGGGAGAGCTGAAGAGGTGATGGGCACTGACAGTACAGAGAGAGCAAGGTCAGCCCTAGGTTGATGATCTGTTGTTAGATGACCCAGCTGTGGAGGGCATAGGCTGCTATCTGATGGTGGCACCTCCAGGAAGTCCCCAGATGGCATATGCCACACGTGGGCAACCCAGTGCCTTGAATATCCTTCTTAGAAACATGAGAAGTGGTTTACCTCAAAAGATGAACAGGAAGGAGAAATGTCTGCAGCAAAGACATACTAGCTGGTTGCATGCATGGCTGGCCCCTCTCTAGTTCTTCAAAAAGCCTTGGGGACAGATTTCCTGCCCATGCTGGTCATCGCTGGAGACCACTGACTGCTCAAAACCTCCTCTTTTTTTTCAGGGCTCTTATGGACTCTGGGCAGGATGACGAAAATGGAACATTTCTTTCCTGCACCTCACATTCTTCAGGGTTTTCCTGGTGCCTCTGCACCCTAGTGGAAGGTGTAACAAGGGTAGAGAAGAAGACAATGAGACATGAGTTGGAGGCAGCATTTCTTTTCTTCTCCTTAAGCTTTATTGTAAATAAACAAAAAACCTTTGGGCTTAGAAGGCCAGGTGGGCAAAACCCGTCTGTGGGTTTAGGGGAGGGGGTGCTGTAGATTTGGCTCTTCTGAGAATACACCCTGTCTTTGAGCTGAGTCAGTCTCTGTATGGAGTCATGTTTGGCTGATACAGGAGATCAAGGCATCTATCAGTACAGGATGGGGGCAGGAAGCAGACGGAGGTCAGGGGATCTCCAGCGTGTAAGAGCTGTGGTTGTAAAGAGTATGGGCAATACTAGGAACTAATATATCCTGCGGGAAGTGGTAGAGTATTTGGCTCAGGATGGTGAAGAAACTACGTGTCTGCATGTGCACAAAGGTAGCTGTAGGCAAAACTTTGTTCCCTGGATTGTACATGTATGGGAATGGCTGAAGAGAATCAGAGACTGAGGAGTCAGGGCTGGTAGGAGACTGGTGCCAGACTTGGGCACTGAAGCTAATCTGTGGGGGGTGTGCACATGTGTACAGGGGCACCTAAGGGGGCATGCTTGTGTGTAAGTGCATACAAACACAGATGAGGGAGTGTGTTTATGCAGTTGCAGGATGTTTAAGTGCAGATGTGAATGCTTGGATAAGAGCTGGAGAGCAAACGTGCTGCTGTGGAGTTGGATGAGTGCTTGCTCCTGCGCACTGGTTGTTGGAGGGAAGTTGTGGGTGGGCCCGTCTGAGTGTGCAGGCTGGAAGAGCAGCACTGTACAAGGGTGGGTGGGATGAAGGTCTCCCTCTCCACTTTGGCTTCATTCCGGCAGCTCAGCTAAAATGTCTGTCCCAATACTTTTAACTTCTCCATGAATGCTATTGCTAAGCTACAGGCATTGAAATGACCCTTATAGCACAGCCCTTATGGGCAGTTTTCTCCACAAACAATTCTGAGAAATGGGAAGGAGGGACCCACCAGAAGGACACGTGCCTCCCTGAGGTCAGGAGATGTTTCAGGAGGCGACCTGTGGAGGGTCAATTATGAGAGCTGGCTGGGTAATGGAAAGATGCCTCACAGGTCACTTGAGAGAAGGTAAGAGGAGGGAAGGGGAGGCATGGGGTTGGGTGTGCTGGGATAGAAGCCAAAAGCCCTGGGCTGGGAAGCAGAACAAGCTGCAGCAGCCGAGGATCGTGGGAACAGAACCACTTTATGAGGAAGCCAGAGTCAAGGTCACACAAAGGCAACGTGAGAAGACGTGAAGGCCTGGCAGGCATCAGGAGAACTGCAGTGCAGGGTGCCCGAGTTTGGAAAAGGACTGTCACAGGGTGTCAGGTGAAGAAACATCTCCTAGCCAGGTTAGCGAGCAGAGGAAGGGCGGGCAGGGACTGCAGACACAACCAAACAAAAGACATTCAGCTGTGCTCTCAGCCACTGGTACTGCCATCACCTCCATGACAAAGAAGGATGGAAATCCTACATCCTCATGTTTCCTCTTTAAGCCTGGAGCGCTGGTGCCAAGTTGTCCACGCCTGCAGGCTCAGCCTCAGGAGCTGAGCTGCCTGCCCTACCACACAGGAACTGCTTAGCTGCCCTTACAGCGCTCCCCTGAGCACGGGCAGTTGGACACCCAGGAGTGCAGGCCCAACTCATGAGGAAAAGAAAGTGCTTGGTAGCCAGTTTCTATCTTCTGCTATCTCTTTACATCTTTTGCTCCTTCAATCCATGCATCAGCTTCCCACATTGTGGGCCCCAGTCAGAAAAGCAGCCAAACTATTCATGGGCGTGGGATACAGTCTGTTGGACTAAAAAAAGCCTCTGTTTTAGTTTCTTGGGGAGCTCCCGCAACATCCACTGGATGAAACACAACCAAGAAATCCTGGCAGAACGAGGATGGACTGCAAAAGCTTCTGCCTCTGTAAGGGGCAACAGAGTGGAAAGATTAAAAGTCTGACCACCAAGTGGTCAGATAGATGGACAACACAGCACTTTAAACTCTGGTCCGTGTTGCTCCTCTTGCAGAGAAGAGCAGAGCCAGGTGAATGCTGGATTCCCCTGGCAGAGCAATCCCTGTAGGACAGAGCAGAAATTGTATTATCTGAGGAGCTTGTAGCACTGTTTGTGGTTGATGACCAGGCACTGAAGAAGGCATGTGACAGTGACCAAGGACCTTGCAGGAAGCAGCTCAGGTGAGGAGTGAGCAGATACAGGATGGGTTTCCTTACCCATGGAGTGGCTGCCCAGCTGCCGCGGGGAGATGGGGGGAGTTCCCCAGCTGCCAACACACTTAACAGAGACAGTCTCCTTCACCAGCAAACTGAGCTGAGACTTCATTTCACACGCCTTTGCAGCTCCATCTGCTGCAAATCACCGTTCAAGAAACTCTGTCGACTGGTTGGCTTCTTAAAATACCAACATTCCTTAAGAGCCCAAGCACTGCAATGCCAGCACCAAGCAAATGTGCCAAGGAGACATCATTTTGACACACGGAATCTGAGCTCCCACCAAGGCAGCTCTGCAGGGCAGCCTGCTGGGACAAACAAAATGTGTCCCAGGGAGATCTGCAAAAAAATGGAGATCTTTAGATTAAATAGGTTTCTTTTAAAAGAAAAGAGACAAGCATCATATTTTTCTGTCTTGTGTTTTCTTCGCCCCCTCCTGGGCTGTATCCTATTTTGCAGTGACAAATTGGGGAAATAAAAAATGAAGATGAACAGAAAATAAGACTGGGGGAGGGAAAAGAAAAGGTATTTCTTGTCCAAAATTCATGAGGAGAAAACAAATGCCACAAAATTCTTCAAACTACCACCACTGATTTAGCAGCTGTTTTTCACAGGAACAGGCATTTGGAATGATGGTCAGGAGGTCACTGCCTCCCGACCCCTGCTCTTTCTGTCTCCCTGTTGGTGAATCCCCAGTGTTTTCTGTGGAATAGCATTAATCTGACTGCCCTTGTGATCCCTCTCCCTCTCCTTAACGATGGTGCGGTTGACTCTGGGCAACCCAGAGGCCATGGGGACCATGTGCAGTGGCCAAATGAAAGTCTGGATGTGTTCAGGGGGGATTTGCTCCAGTCGGATATGGAAAAGAGTTTTTCTGTTCTGGGTGCAGAGACACAGAGATAAGGGCTCCATCAAGCCCTGTGCTGCACAAAAGGTTTAATTCTCGTCACGTAGTGATCTGAGCTGCAAGACTAGAAAGGGCTGCAATGATTTCAGCAGCATTGTGCAATCCTCTTCCCAGCAAACGTGTGATTACAGATGGGGTGATAGAGACACAGGGAACCCATTCTGTCAGAGAGTTCGTGTGCACGTCAGAGCACAAGAGCAGATATGTGCTGTGTGTGCATGCATGCAAATGAGTGCTTATTGCATGATTGCATGTGTGTGCGTGCGTGCAACTGCGTGGATGTGTGTGAACACACAGACACATTCATGCCGTGCGCGGATTCAAGCGGATGTACGTGTGCACGAGACCATACGTGGCCGCGCACACGGGCGCGCACACACCCAGACCTGCAGGCGCCGCTTGGCCTGAGCAGGAACGCCAAGAACGCAGCACCGTAATGCACACAGCCCAGGCACGGGCTCAGGCTGGGAGGTGGCATCTGCACCTTGCCCATGACCCTCCACACACACACGTACCCACCCACCAAACCCAACCACACAGCGGTGGTCTAGGGCAGCTGTGGACCCACTCAGTGTGACCCTTCTGCTCTGCAGTGGATCTTCAGAAAGAAAACTGGAAAGGCAGTGAATGGTGTTGGCAGAGGGGCTCCAGTGTGGAGAAGCGAGGGTGTGTTTCCAGGCTGTTACCAACACAGTCCACACATAATGTCATTTGAAGCTGTTGTTAGGGAGCTGCTGTATTTGTCATCAGCAGGGAATCACAGCAGCTCAGATCAGGCAACAGCAAAACTGTCCAGGCCGTGTTTCAGCTGTTGTACAGGGCTGTGGAACAAGGGGGTGTGAGGAGGGGGCAAGAAGCAGTTAATCCATTGTTGTAATTGGGTAGCCTCTAGAGGAAAGAGACGGGGGAATACAAACAAGGGGAACACCTTTAGAAAGAAGATGCTCCCAGCTCTCCTGAGGATCCGGCAGAGAATTGAAACGCTTTATCTGCTCGAACGAGTGGAAAATATGCAAATATTTGCTCATGAAAAATTGCTGTTCTTTGCCTTCCCAAGCATAAACTATGCGAACGCCACACACCACGCAGCCGGCTCACGCAGATCTCACACTCAGCACGTCATGCACAAACAGGCACACGCGCGTACCCAGTACGTCAATGCAGCCGGGCAAGGACACGTGCCTGGGCTGCAGCACAGCAGCCTCCCCTACATGACAAACAGGGCCGCGGGGCACGGGAATACGGATGCCTCGACCGGCAAACTGTGCCTGGGCGGGCAGTGCCCCGCCGCCGCTCCCTGCGGTGCTCTGGAGCCGGAGCGGCTGCGGAGCCGCGGGCGGGGGGAACGCGAGAGCCCGTCCCGGTCCTGCCTTGCTCTGGGGCACGCGGGACACCGCCGGGGAACACGCAGCGGGGCGGGAGGGGCAGGGCGGGGGTGGCGCCGAGCGGCGCTGGGGACGCGGGGGACGCGGGGGACGCGGGCGCTGCGCGGCGCGTCCTGCAGAGGGGGATCGGGCGCCGGCCGGCAGGTGCGGCACCGCGGGGAGCCGGGCAGCGCGGCCGGACCTCTGCCCTTCTCACTGGTGTGGGGAGCAGGCTCGGGACTGCGCTGCCGAGCGGCGGTGGAGCCTCTTCGTGCCAAACCCCCGCGTGTCAGACATCCAGAGGGACCTGTGCAGGCAGGAGAGGTGTGCACTCGCAGCACAGAGAGCCGGTTGTGTCCTGGGCTGCATCAAAAGAAACGTGGCCAGCAGGTCGAGGGAGGTGATAGTGCCCTCTATTCCTCTCTGGTGACACCCCATCTGAAATGCTGCATCCAGATCTGGGACCCTCAATATATGAAGGACATGGACCTGTTGGAGCGGGTCCAAGATGAAGATAATCAGAGGGCTGGAGCATCTGTCTTGTGAAGACAAGCTGAGAGAACTGGGGTTGTTAGCCTGGAGAAGAGAAGGCTCCCTGGAGATCTTATAGTCCCAGTGCCTAGAGGAAAGCTGGAGAGGGACTCATCACAAGGGCATGTAGTGATAGGACAAGGGGGAATGGCTTTGCAATGAAGGAGGTCAGGGTTAGATTAGATATTAGGAAGAAATTGTTCACTGTGAGGGTGGTGAGGCACTGGCACAGGTTGCCCAAAGATGCTGGGGCTGCCCCATCCCTGGCAGCATTCAAGGCTAGGCTGGATGGAGCTTTGAGCAACCTGATCTAGTGGAACGTGTCCCTGCCCATGGCAGGAGGCTTGGAATTAGATGACCCTTTTAATCCAAATCACCTTGCGATTCTATGATTCTGTCATGTCAGTCTGGTTCCCTTAGAGGAAAGCACCCCTCACAGATCCAAGAGTTTGTGAGCTATTAAACACCAACTTCCTTGCCCATCCACCTGTCCACTCATGTCCCATGACCCCATCCCTCCTACACAAAGTGTTTGTTGCTTTGGTGAGAAAGCTCATGAGTATCTCTGAAGAAAGTTTTCTCACCCAAACCACTGTGCACCTTTCTCAGCACTCCTTGTGAGAGCTGATATGCCTCGAGTACTGATCTACTGTTGATAAGTGATACGAGCAGGTTTAGGAGTGTGCGTAGTAGAGGACAGCACAGGAGTAAAAATTTCTGGGTCTAGACAGGAGTGGATGGGAGGAGGGGGCCTTCAGATGCATTCAGATACAGAGAAGCAGAAGGCAGCAGGCTTGGCTGAAGGTTGTTTTTAAGAACTGGTTCAAACAGGCTAAAATGTCACCTGGTGTCCCCCGCCCAGCCAGACTACTGGATCTAGATGTTCACAAGACAGCAAACTCTTCCTGGCTGCAGTAGGGATAGTCCTTGTAGTCATATGCCAGAGTTTGGGGTGGATACCAGCACAGTTCCTGGTCTTGGTGGTCTCACAGGCAGCATCACAAGGCGGGGGTAAGAGATGGGACACTCACGCTGGAAAAGCTGCTGATGGGGAGAAGGGCAGACTGGGTGATGCTTCCTTAGCTGTGAGGCATCTCCAGCTGATGCAGCTTGTGAGCCAGTGTGTGACACCCTCCCTGCTCAGCTGTGTCACACATGGACTGGCTGTGGGGGCACTGGGAAGTGGGAGACAAGCTCACACTTTCATGCTCAGCGTCAGAGACTGCCAGGTCTAGCAACAGCTTTGCTCAAGCAATGAGTGCAGGTGAACGGCGCTTCCAGCTGCTCCTCAGCCACGTGGCATTTCAGCAATGCACAGCAAAAAAAAAAAAAAAAAAAGAAAAGCCTTTGCCAGGCCTTGATCTCTGTGTGAGACAAGCCAGGCCACCAAACAGCACACAGCAGAAATCCCTGCTGGCAGAAGCGCCTTCAAACTCAGCAGCAGCCTGCATAAAGCCAGGGAACGTGTCATTTCTGCTCGGTCCAGGCCCCACATGGGCAGAAGCCTTAAGAGAAATGTAGCCATGCAGCTGACATCCAATAGGCCTGCCCATCCTTAGAGACGTAGAAAGTATTCTAAGCCAGTAATTTCATACCATGTTGGTGCTCTTGAGTAACAAGGGCTGGCTGTTACACAAGCCCTGTGCACAGACGTGGAGTCCACAGGCTGGAAAAGATTAATCTAATCACAGAATCACAAAATAGTTCGGGTTTGAAGGGACCTTTAAAGGTCACCTATTCTTCCCAACCTCCTCTGCTGCCTGGCCAGAGATGATCAGTGATCCTGGTACAGCAGAGTGACAGCTGCTGTTACAGGATAACCTGAGGGCACCACGAGTTACTGAAGCAGAAAAACACACTGCCACCTTTCCGTGTCCCAGGTGTACCCCTCCCCATTTACAGGCCCTTGGAAGGGCAAGGCAAAGGTACCCAGGAGCAGTCAGGCCACGACGGAGAGGAGGCAAGTGCAGAGCAGTGCTGCTCATCCCTTCCCAGCTCTTCAAACACATGTGAGCTCTCTTTCCAAGGGTAGCAGCAGCAGTAGCCAAAAGCCTGAACTTTGCTTCCAGAAGGAATCAGCTGTTGAGCTGAGCAAATTGTGATGCTGTGCAGGGTGGGTGGAAGAAGGGAGGGAGGAAGGGAGGGAGGGAAAAAGGGAGAGAGGGAGGGAGAGCCAAGCCTGACACGGGCCAGAGCAGGAGGGGAGGCACTCACAAAGGCCTTGGAGGCAGGATGGAAAAGACAGTAATTACATAAGAGCACTTGGCGAGCATCTGGCTGGAGTCAGCTGGGCCCCACCGGCCCTCCCTCCCGCGCTGCTAACCAGGAGCAGCTGAGGATACAGGATACCGATAACTCAGCGCGGGACCCCTCTGGAGGGGAGCGGAGGTAAGAGGTGCTCCGCTTCCCCTGCCGGCTTGCCATGCTCTTAAAGAGTAGGGGCAGAGGAGTGGGGAGCACGGGGAAGGAAAGGCAGCTGTGGTGGAGGAGAAGAAGTCAGGAAGGGGAAGAGAAGGGGGTCTTCCTCTGCCTCTTGGTGCAAATGATACCTTCGCTCTGGAGGTTTGGTGAGGGAGGAGCTGAGAAGGGCGAGTGCTTGTGCGTGGATATGAGTATGTGTGTATGTGCAACAGGGCAGATGATCCACGTGTGCCACAGGGGAGCTGAGCCGTGCACAGGGGCTAGAGAGGGGAGAAAACATCAATTTCCTTCTCCATACCTGTGGTAGAGAGGGCTGATAGGATGAATGCAGCCACTGAGGTAGAGACAGGCTTTGTTCCCCTACTTTGCCAGTGTTGTGGTGGTTACAGGAAAAGGGAGGAAATGGAGGAGGAGGCGGAAGCAGCTGCTTTTGAGAAGGGATTGTTGCAGTATAATCTGGACAGTGCTTCCCTGGGCTGTCTCCAAGGCAAAGTGTGTGATGAGGGAGAGGGAAGATTGCTGGGCACACAAGGTGCCCTCAGGCTTGGACTGCACTTTAAAGCATGGCTGGCACAGGTTGAATGGACAGAATTTTCAAAATCTCCTGCAAAATATTGCTGGTACACACTGTTCCCTTCAGGGAGGAGGGCAATATTACCCCAGCAAAAGTGTCTTTACTGGCATAAACTTCTGCCCAGCTGGGCAATGCCACCAGGGCAAGTCTTTGTTTGCTGGCTCCTGGCAGGTCCCTATTCAGCCCAGATGAGACATTAAACACAAAGTCCTGCTCGATCCCCACTGTGAGCTGTTCTTGCAGTCAGATGAGACACAGGCAGAGGCCCCAGCTGATGAGGTCCCCCATGAAGAACATCTGCTTGGCTGTGAGCAACTCAGGAGCGCAGATGGAAATGTGGGACGGAAATGAGGACAATGGCCTGCCTGCTACCTGTTTCCCTTGGAAAGGTGGAAGAGGCCAGGCATAAGGCCAAGAACTGCAAAAGTGGGTAATGTCATGTTTGGAAATAAGCCAGGCAGGAAAACCTGAGAGAGGCAGTGCAGTAGCTTTTTTGGGACAGAGAGGAACTTTGTCTTCAGTGTCAGTCTCTAACTTTTCATGCACACCAGAACATTTATTTGCCTTTAATAGTACTGTCAGCTGCCAAAATTTCCACCAGCAGCAGCCAGAAGTGGACAACACAACTGATCACAAAAACCCACTTCTGTTGGCTCCATTAGCAAAAAGTATTGCCCTAACCTTTCTCCCCTTTCTCATTTCCCAAAAGGGGAAACTGAGGCACAGGCAAACGTGGGCAACTTGCAGCGGATTTCATTGCACGTCAGTGCTGGAGCCCGGTGAGGAGCTCACGCTCTCAGCAGTGAATTTCTCCGTCCTCCTCCTGCCCCAGCTGGAAGGCATGTTCACTCCATGTTCATTGAGCTCCAGGCTGACAGGAGCCTGAGAATATCTCCGGTCCTCCCAGCCCCCATTCCTCCCTTCCCCCCCAGCTCACAGTACATATTTTCCCAGAGTTTTCCGCTTGCTTCTCCAGTGGTTCTGGGGTCCTGCCAAACGCCAGCCACTCTCTGGGAAGCGGGGCCTCCCATTCCTAAACCAAACAAATGGGAGAAGGGAAACAGGAAAAAAAAAAGTCCCAGCACACGTAGACACGCTCAAAACCCTACTCCCCTCAGAAACCTTGGAGCCTTCTGCAGCTCCTCTCGGAAATTGCAGGAGGCACAGTGCTGACTTGGCATTTCTGACCAATCGCTGCAGAACAGAGCTATTGTCCACCCTTCCTCCTGCCTCCCAAAGATCCGTGTGTGCGCACACACCCCCCACACACATACCCAGGGTAGAAATATCCAGGTCAGTTTTGGTGCAGGATAGAACCTTCTAATCCTCTTCCCAACAGACTCTGCAGTGTGAGAAGTCTCCTGTCTCTCCCACCCCGCATTCCCCTCCCCTCCAAAATGCCCTTCATTCCAGTGTTCTGGTGCAGCCACATCATGCTTACCCCAAAGGCACAAGCTTGTCAGCTCGGCGCCAAGCTGGGGACAATGGTCACAGCCAGGATCTGTTTCCAGATCCCCAGTTTTGCTGGCAGGCAGCTCCCAGCAGCCAGGCTGTGCTTCAGACCAGGCACACCCCTCCCATCCAAAATGGTCGGCCGGGGACCTAAACAGGGGACATGACCAGGGGATGACACGTGCTGGAGCACAAGGCTTGGGGCTCTGCCCAGGCAGAGGGGATGACCAGAGAGGGAAAAAACTGATGCCTCTCCCAGCTGGCAGCTGCTCCTGCTAGAAACATCATGCCTGGGGCAAGAGGCCACAGTGACGTGCAGAAAAAACAATGCAGGAGAGAATGAAAGATGAAGTTTGGGGACTGTGAGTGGGTCAGGCACAGCTGGGGAGAGAGCATGGCCAAGTGAAGGACTAATGCATGGGACAAGGGATAGCACAGAGGACTGAGGGCAGAGTCCTGAAGCATCCTGCCTGAAGGAAAGTCTGTCTCTTGCATGGATGCACCTTACCTTGTCCATCCTGAGATGCCAAGGGTGGGACACTGCCCTGCTGCTGCCCACCCTTTGCACAGGGCACAGTCTGTGCTGCCTGCATTTAGCTGGCTGGAAGTGAAAAGGCGGAGAAAAAAACCCAAACCAACGACATGTACAAGGAAAAGGCACTTCCTAGGAAAGAGTTAAAAAGACGCTGAAACCCAAGCCGGTTTAGGATGGAGAGCACCCAAAGCCAGAGAGGGAGAAGGAGGGAGAGGAGAGGGGAGGGAGCCGGTCCAAGCCCAGCTTGCGCACCCAGCCAGCAGTGCCTGTGCCAAGAGCCGGCTTCCTTAAAGCCATGGGCCCGGGGGCCGGCCCTGCAGGCAGAGGGGAGCCGGCGAGCAGGGGCTGGGAAGCGAGGAGGGGAGCCTTCGGCCCCCGGGGTGAGCAGCTGCGCTGTGCCGGGGGGCAGGCAGCGGGATGGGGGCACAGGCTGCGAGAGGGGCTTTCTCAGCTGCTTGGCGTGTCTGTCTTTCGTAAGCATACTTCTCTGCAAGCTGCAGAGCTGCACGTCCTTCACCTCGGCAGCGAAGCAGCTCCCCTCTGGTGTGCCCGCAAAGGCTGAGCTGAGGAGCCGGCCGTCCCCTTGGGAAGGTGCTGGGGTTTGCCTGAGGACCCACTGGGCATTGGTGGGAGGGGGCCGAGCCACCGGGACGGGTGGGATTTGGTGGGGGAAAGGAGGGGGCTGAATTCAAGTTCCCAGCCCATAGGAGAAAAGGCATCTCTGCCAAGAGATGTGGGTCAGACTCCATCTGGGGATTTTTGGGTTAGATCCCTATAAAGAGTTGATACACAGTGATAGGAGGGCTAGGGAATTTTTTTACAGCGTTTCCCACAGATTGAGCAGCCTACCAAAGCATGCTTTTGCTAAAGACCTGTTGAGGTGGGACTCAATGACCCTAGAGGTCTTTCTCAACCTTAACAGTTCTATGATTCTGTCTCCTTCCTCTATCCCAGCCTGGGGACTGAATATTCTAGCGGCTTTAATGGTTTGCCCAGTCAGCATCAAGCCTTCTTCCAGGGTCAGCACCGGGTCTCCACTGGCCTGGGCAGAAGGGCGTGGGGCATCCTCTTGGGCCATGCGGTTGCTACTCAGATTGCAGCCTTGAACATCCAGGGACTACAGGCATGTAAACTCCCTCCACAGGACAATGCCATTTCACCCCACCCCTGGCTCCAGCCACAGAAGGATGTTTTATCATGATCTCTGTTCCATCCCTTATGACCTCCCCCTTCTTTTACCTCACTCTGGCACTTCCTCATATCTTCCCAGGTCACCATGGACATAAGCTACCTGCGCACATCCCTGACCTTCCTTTTTCTCCCTCTTGTTGTGTTTGGGGCACCTGCTGATGAACCCAACCTCACAGAACCAGGCCCTGGTGCTTGCAAGCGCTGTTGTGACTCACTGGACTCTTCCACAGATACCCCACCAGTTCTTCCCAGCCACCACCCCTTTCCCTACCCAGTGCCAGAGGTCCGTCCCTATATCAACATCACCATTCTGAAGGGTAAGTCTTTGCCCTGGGATGCCAAGGCCAGCTCAGGGACTGATGGCATTGCAGTGGGGGTGACAGCTGGATTGCTGGCATGCTGGTTGTGCTGACAGACCACCGGGAGCCATCCTGGAGGATAAGTGACCACACACTGTTCCCAGGGTTTAGGTGTTTTGTGCTGCGATGAGGAGTAGCCTGGGGGGATGGAAGTCAGTGCGAATCCCTGCTGTGATCTCTGTGTCTCAGGATGCTGCCTGCTACCAACTCTTCCTCCCTGGTAACACAGGAGTGGCAGTGACAGCCTCTCACCAGGCTGGGAGGACACATTCCTTGCCTTGGACTTACAGAGTCCTGTAGTGCCTGAGGAAAGGAACACTCCTTACCAACTGCAAAATAAGCATGTTTGGAGGTACCCAGGGAGGCTGGGGGAAACCTTCTCCAGCTCCGTAGGTCACAAGCATTTGGGAGCAGGAGGAGGGCAAAGGGAAGCAGCAGCTATTTGCAAGCACCTCCAGGATAAACTGGCAGTGACCCCCAGCTCATTCCACCCTGCAGTGGCTGGCTTGGCTAACGGGAAAGGGTTCCCTATTTTAGATCAGCTCCTCCCTTTAGGACTCCCCTTTTAGCCTTTGCTGTGGGCAAAAGCCTGTTCCCAGCTGGATGCTGCCACTCGCTTCTTGTAGCTCTGTGGTTTGTCTGGGTTAGCTGGGCAGATGCTCTCCCTTCCCTGCCCTGCCTGGAAGTAGCTGCAATCCACCAAAGCTCAGAAGGCCTAGACTAGAGTGGGGTGTTGTAGGGGGACCTCCAATACCATGCAGGGGATGGAGAGGAGGAAAAGAACAAGACACAGATTTTGAATGCTGTCAGTTTGTGCTGGAGGCTGCTCTGAGCCCTGGTTCTTCTCTATATCCACAAAGTACATTCTGATGCTGGTCTCTCTCTGTATTGAGGCCTGCCCAAGTGTGTGATGGGCAGTGCACACACCCACATTAGAACTGCAGAATTAATTATACAAGAAGCCCAAAGCATGCCAGTATTGTCAAAATACCACCCCTCTAACTTGCAGTGCTCCACCTGCCCAGTCCAGCTTGGATCTTTTCCCTCTGACCCACCCCATATGACCCTCCCTAATCATATTCCCCCACAGGCATTCGCGGTTCTTCCCCTTCTCCAGCCTACAGCAAGAACAGTGTGGATCCTCTGTGGATAACTGGGTCATAGGAGAGGTGTGTAGGACGGCAGGGTTCTGCTGGAGGTAAAGGAGTGTGCTGGCTGGAAGTGAGGTCAAGTGGTACTTTGACTCAAGAGTCCAGTGGTACTTTGGACTGCTGGGCTCCATCTGAGGCTGAAGTCTCCTAGGGATGGGTCCTGGTGCCTCCAGCACAGCCGTATCATTTGGTGAGCAGGGGATTCATTGGGATAGAGACTTCCAGTCACTCCTGGAGCTCTGCTAGCTCCTTTCCCATGAAGAGCAATGGTATTTTGACCCTCAGAAGTGTTCCTTCTTCTGGCATTGCCCTATTCTTGTGCAATCCTCTGCCTCCTCATTAGGCTTTCTCAGCACCACTTCCACATCTTCTGGTGTCTCACAAGAGTTCTGTCCTCTGCTTCCTCCTCTAGGAGAGAAAGGAGACCGGGGAGAGCCTGGGATGCCGGGGAAATGGGGCAAAGAAGGACCACGAGGCGAGCGGGGTGCCCAGGGCCAGAAAGGCAGTAAGGGACAGATGGGCACAGCGGGAGACCCCTGCAAGCACCAGTACGCTGCCTTCTCCGTCGGTCGCAAGAAAGCGCTGCACAGCAGCGAGGGCTTCCAGGTCCTGATCTTTGACACCGTCTTCGTCAACCTCTACAGCCACTTCGACATGTTCAATGGCAAATTCTACTGCTCGGTGGGCGGACTTTACTATTTCAGCCTCAATGTCCACACCTGGAACTTCAAGGAGACCTACATGCACATCATGCACAATGAAGAAGAGGCGGTCATCCTGTATGCCCAGCCCAGCGACCGCAGCATCATGCAGAGCCAGAGCCTCATGCTGGAGCTCCAGGAAAATGATGAGATCTGGGTGAGGCTCTACAAGCGGGAGCGGGAGAATGCCATTTACAGTGATGATGTTGATGTGTACATCACCTTCAGCGGGTACTTGGTCAAGCCCAGCACTGAATGACTGCCTCTCCTCTTCCTTGGGGCCTCTTAGGCCTTTTCCTTTTTCCTCCCTCTCTCTCTCTCTCCCTCTCCCTCTCTCTCTCTCTCTTTACTGCCCGTAACCACTGCAAATCACTTGGAAATGGGCCTGCCAAATCTCAGGCACTGAGTATGAAACTTGCCACTCTGGCTCCCACCTCACGCTCTCTTGTAGCCAGACCTGTATCTGCCCACTTTACATCATGACACTACCATCCCTTGCCCCTCACCTCATAACCCCAACTTAGGTTATTGGCTTCTTCTCAATCTGCCATGAGCTGCCTCTGGAATTTAGGGTTCTAGAGCAAGAGGGAAGCTAAAATGCTGCTCCTGGGCCTGTGTCCCTCCCTGGGGCTTCATACACAAAGGACTCCTGTGGAAAGGGTTAGAAAGTCCCCACTGCCAAGGTACATCCTGGCTCCTCTCCATCCCAGCTAGACATACCAGTTTTGCAGCCTGAAACATGGTCTTAATGTCACCTCTGATATCTGTCATCCAGAGAGTGGACTGGGGTCTGATGGTCTCCTGTAGCACAAGGAAGATGTAGGAGCACTGAGAGAGGGTATTGTCTTTCCAAAAAGGGAGCTGCTGGCCTTCTAAACTGGCTTTCTTTAGACACCCTTCTGTGTCACAGAGTCCAGGTCGGCTGTCAAACCTGGACCTGGTGGGATTGTCCTCCTCTCTGCCAGCTCTAGCTCTTCAGAGAGATGAAGGGTAAGACACCTGGCCAGACCCTTCATGGGCATCTGCCACTGATTCAGTGGAGGCGACCATTCTGTTCCCACTAGGGATCACCAGTACAGACCGAGAGAGAGAGAGAGAAAACCTTGAAAACCTCCCCTGGGGGCTACTCAGTCTTGGCTCCTCAGCTATGGGAAGCTAGTCCAGAGAGCAAACCTGAATCTGCTCTCCTTCGGCAGAGGTGCCATTTCGTTGTCCTCCTGAAGGTGGTTCTCCCACACTGGTATTGAAGGGCCACTATTTCAGGGCTTGAGCTCGAGGCTGTGGGGGCAAGTGCAGTTAAGTCCAAACCTGGACAGGCTGCCACTTCTTTGCCTCTGTGATGGAAAAGAGATAGAGGTGAGACTATAGCACCTTGCCCAAGGGTTAAAAGCTTCCCTGCCATATGCTCTGTGCCCTTTTCTGGCAATCTCATCCGAGTAACTGAGAAAAGCATGTGGCTAAAACAAACCCTCACTCTTTTTGTCAGGTTGGAGATGTCGCAGTGAGAAAGGAATGCCAGTGGTAGGGTTTTCTAGTACTATTTATATTGGTCTCACACTGCTCCCACTTGCATCCCTCTGGGAGGGGATGCTGCAGTCCTGGGGGGAGCAGGTGAGGCTGGCTCAGCACTTTAGAAAACCTACTTCCACATGCTGTGATGCTCCCATAAACAGCAATGCCAAGATTTGTCTCTTTTTTGAGTCTCAGGGCAGGACAAGCAGGAGAAACACAGGTATTTCTCCTCTGCTCATCACTGATCATGAAATCTTCTGACTTACCCGGGTTCTGCTGTCTCATGGTCTGTGCCTCTAGCACCTGGGACTACCAGGGCCCTCCCATAAGAAATGTGCATTATTATCAAGATTAGGTCAGGTACACACAGCCCGGGATGGCAAAGGAACAGGGACCAAGGCTAAATATTAAAGCTGACCTTTTGCAGGGCATTTTCTCTCTTATCCTGTTTACTTACTCTCCGTGCTTTTCTAAGGAAGCTATGCAGACTGTAGTGAGTTTCAGGAACTTTGCTCTGGATCCTCCCCACCAACTGTCAATGAGGCAATGGGTATAAAAACAAAGTTTCACTAAGGCAAGGCTGTTTTTTTCACAGGGAAACAGGTGATGAAGGGATCATGGAAACTAAAGGAGACTGTGGGTTTCTTCCTCTCCCTCAGCAGGTCAAGTGCATGGAGTTGCTCAGAGACAGGATTTCAGATAGCAGAGGAAGCAGAGAGCTGGAGGTGATGCTCAGGACCAAACCCCTTTCTCTCTTCCTCAACAGGCTGCAAACCCAGATACAGTCTATTTACAGTGTATAGTGCCCCATGCCTCCCTGAAGAGAAGCAAGCCTCTCTAACACTGAATATCTCCATAAACAAGTTTCCTTCTTCCTCCTTTCCTATTTGGTGATTGATTGCTGGTGACAGGTCTCCTGTGCTACCCATGAGCAGCCAGAGGGTGCCTGATGCACGTGAGAGAGGAGGGCAGGGGGACAAAATGGTGTGTTTAACAGGCTTCTGGTGCTAAACAAGATGGCATTCCCATGGTGCTAAATCAGATTTCAGGAGTATTGGGTGCTTTCTGGAAGGCGTAGTAGGCTGAGCTGTGATGTACTCTGGAATTAATGGTGCTTTATGTAACTAAACCAAACAAACTCCAAGAACTTTTGTATATATATATTTTTTCAGTGGTATTAAACTTTTTTCCTTGGTTGTTTTGCACTTAAATCTGTTTTTCCCTCCCAACCTATTCCTGCTAGCCGTGGTTATTGATGAATGGTGTGATGGAAAAGACACTGACCTGAAATTGACAGGTACAAAGTCTCACTCAGCTCTGAAACTTCCCTGGGCAATCCTTGGCAATCTCATGTCTGTTTCCTTTATGAAGAACCATTACCTTAAAATATTTACTGCTTGAACATTTCTAATTATGAGAACCCTCTCCTTTTTGCTGGAAATGCTGTCAGCAAATTCAAAGAAGTATTCTTTGGAGATTACAAAAAAAAATCCCAGGACAATACAATGGGTTGTATGAGTAGGCTTCAAGTATTTAATTACATGGAGGAAGGCTGGGTTAATGTTCTCTTAAGGGAGATCAGATCCTTTATCTTATGAAATTTTTAGCACATTCTTCTGTCAAGTACTTGGTAAGCATGAGTGTTTTCTGTTTTTCCTGTGATATTTCTCTTTTCTCTGCCGAGAGCTGAAGGCCAGGAAGTGCAGTGTAGGAGGGATAGTAAACTGTTGATTGGACACTTGTGCTTCCTAACACTGGAATGAGTGAGAGTTCCAGAGCTAAGCTGGACACGCGTGTTTGGAAGACCTGTGTGTGATGAGAAAGGCCTGAGATTCAGGTCAGAGGTGGAAAGACAAGTGGCAATTGCCCATAAAGTTGGAGGAAGAGGGAAGACATGAGCGGGGAGTGGAGACTTGTAAGCTTGAGTGAAAGATCTAGAAGGAGTAGAGTCCTAAGGACAAGGAGATGCCTTTTGGGGTCTCAGTCCAAGTCAAAGAGGTACATGGGGTTTTGTTTATCATCTTTGGACAGAGGGGACTCCTGCTGAGGTAGAAGGATAGACAAAAAACCAAGATGAAGTGCCCATATAGGACCTTCTGTTTTGAGTTTAATTTGCCTTCACATAGTTTCTCCTGTGGTTTGATGTGTACCAGACACTTCATTTGGCAAAGGGTGGAATACACAATCATGCACATCCCTACAGGCCTCTCTGGTCCTGTGTCAGGCCCAGAGCAAGGGCTGTGTATATATCTCAGCAAATGCAATTCTCTGTCAGCTCAGAGCCCAGCCTTCTTTCCATTTTTTTATTTACTTCCGAGGAGCAGATAAAAACGTGTCCTCAGGAAGTGTAGTGGTTGTGTTTGTGCATGTTCCTGTTCCTTGAGGTGAGATGCTGGCAGATTGGAAGTGACTCTGTTGCACTTACGAAAGGTGAGGAAAGGAGGGAGGGGGGGAGGAGGGGGAACCGGAAATGTGTAGCCAGACCTTCAAGAAAAGTTTTCTATGATTCAACCTTTCAGCCTGCCACCTGAAGAGTCCCTTCAGCCAAATCCCTTGGGGCTAAGATGCATGGTGATGTGCAGGGTCTGTAGCTGGTGCCATCCATCCATCACACCGTGGATGCCCGACCAGGGAGTTGCTGTAGGTGAGGCTCAGCTCAGGCAAGGCAGACCCTGCAATGCTGTGAAGGAACAAGGTCTAGACTGGGTCAGATCAGCCCTGCTGCCCTGCCAGTGAGTGCACCCATGCCCAGAAGGCCACAAGACCATTCATTCATTCATTCATTCATTCATTCATTCACCCGAGATCTGTGTAATTTTCCATGCAGTGGAGCTGCCCTGGGAATCCTGAATGGGTTTCAGGGGATGGTGACAGCCAGTATCTCTCTCCCAGGCAAAGCAAATGTGCCCTGGGGCTGTGCCTCTCTTTTCCCCTGAAAAAGTGGCCCAAACTCTGCTGCAAAGGGCTCTGTGGGCATGTCTGAAGTTTGTTCAAGGCATCTGTCACAGGACTGGCCCTTTAAACTGCCTTCCTGCAGGTCTCTGGTCTTGCAGGTATCAGAGGGAGGGAGTGGGACAGAGGATGTGAAGGGCAGGGCATGGTGCTGTCTCTGGGAAAGAAAGCACATGCCAGGGACAAGTCAGGAGAAGCTGAAGGCTCTGCAATAGCTCCTTGCCCTGTGATAGCTGTGGGAAAGGGAAAGAGAGAAGCAGGGCAAGAAAAGTATAAAGCAGACCTTCGACCCTGCAGGTGGGCACAGGTGGACGTGCCTGCACCCAAAGCACCGGGGAGAGCAGGGACACAACACAGCAGGACCTGGCTCCACATCCCTTCAGAGACTCTGTCACAGGAGGGGCAGCCACAGGAAGTGTCTCTGGCCTTGTCCCAGCTGCCAGCTATGGTGCAAGGTCTGCCCCACATCAGTGCACTATTCAGGGGTCTGCCACACTGTACCATAGCAGGTTTCCCCTCTGCTGCAGCCTGCTGCCCCTCCTCCTCTCCCAAACCACCCAGACAATTTGCTTCATTCATACCTCAGCCTTGTCTATCTCCCAGGGTCCAGAGAGGGAGAGGGGGTGATGCAACACCCCAGCCAGCATCACCCAGTGCCACAAGCGGAGCTGCCACCTCCCTCCATCTAGCACATTGCAGCCAGATGCCAGCAGTGGATTCAACCTGCCCAGATCTCCTTTTCCTCAGCTTCCCCTTCCCATTTCTGGCTGGGAGCTGCCATAGGATTTGAAGGGCTGGATGTGGACCCTGCTATTGGCTATGTGGATGATGGGGCACAGCTGAATTTGAGGGCAATTGTTCCACCGCCTTGTGTGGCGTGGCCCTTCTCTGACCACAGTGGCAAAGCAGCCCAGCCACGCCAGGCTTCGGAGGCCAGCTCGGTGCACGCTCTGCTGTGACACCCACACATGTAGACACATATACCAGCCTCATATGGACATCTCTCACCTTCCTGCCAGCGGAAACTGTTGCCCTTTGCAAACCTGGCTCACTCTGAAGATGCTATCAGGAGGTGGGCAGTGGGGGCTGAGGCTCCAGTCCTCTTTGGTACTGGCACAGCTCCCTCATCTAATGAAATGCCTTCTCCTTCACCCACGAGCTCTCTGTGATCTCACCTTGCAGTTATACCACAGTGACGGCCAGGGCAGAAGGTTTAAATCAAAGGCTTCTGACAGTTTCTCACTCCACAGACCATCCAGTCTCTTGAGTCTGTGTCACTTAACTCACAAATGATCTGGGAATTGTTGAAAAACTTCACACTTTTCCCAGTCTCTGCTTGCAACAGTTAAAATGGGAGGGAGCAGGATGTAGAGCTCTCGGCTTGGAGAAGCTAAGGAGTAGGGAACCTGGAGAGGCTGTAAATAGAACCCTGGGTGAGTGGGAGGCAGGAGGCTGGGTTCTTTCTTGGTTCATTTTAACACACTTGCACCTGTTGCCAGTGTGGGTGAGGACGGGGAAGTGCAGAGGTGCCTCTGCTGACGGGGAGCCCAGAAGGTGTGAGCTGCAGTGCACCTCTGAGGGGGCAGATGTGCCCAAGCCTCACCAGGTGTTACTGAGGGCAGATGCAACCCTTCAAAGTAGCCAGAGGAAGAAAAGGTCTGTGGAGAAGGAGGCAATAGGTCTCCTGCCTAAGTGACCCACATCCTGCAGGCATCATTTTCACTGTTCTGATCCCCTGCTCTGAAGCCCCGACCACCTTCCAGAGGTTTGACACAGCAATGCCCTACAGCAAGCATCTTCCATGGGGTGCCCGATGGTCACTGCATTCTGTTTGCCCCACACATGCTTTTCTGGGCTCGTGGCATTCTCACATTCACCCCTACAGACACTTTTTCTTCCTCCCCACATGTCCTCAGTTCTTCCCCTGAAATAGTGGAATGGGGCAGATCACTAGAAAGGACATTCCAGGCAATGAAGCCCTGTCACCTGCAGCCACAGCCAGTGATTCAGCAGATCTTTAGGGCCAAGGATCCACAGGATTACCATTCCACACACCATCCAAAACACCTCCCAAGCCCTTGCTTTGCCCCAACTCCCACTTTTCTACGTGTGGTGTGCTGGTGGAACTGTTTGACTCTAAGAGCCTTATGCAGGCTTTTACAGCTGCACCACATGATTTTAAATGTTTTTTGGTTTTTTAATTCTATTTGTTCATTGCATGGCAGATACTGAAGCACTCCCCTGACCCTCAGACAGGCTTACTTCTCCTCTCTTATCCCCAGTCCTGCCAGCCGTGGAGGCAGAACAGCTATGCCTTCAGTTCAATGGCTAGACCAGGCAGGGACAGTGGTGAGCTGCCTCAGCCCATGACTCTCTTGTCCTGCAGGATGGCAACCTGAGCCCGGAGGAAATGGAGAGAGGATGAATGCATAGCCTTCTCTTTGCTGCAGGTCTTTTATTTTTTTCATTCCCCCCTCCTCCTTTACATTCCTATGCCAGTCCTCCTCACCATTTCAAAGCACTGTGCAGAGAGCTCTCGGAGTGCAAAGTGCAGGGGGAGCAGTGGGAGGGTCAGGTGAGGACTGAGAAGGGCGAGAGGAAAAGGTCAGTGACGCAAGCCCAAAGCGATGGCTCTCAGCTGAGCTGCTCGGCTGTTTGTCCGTGCTGCGCTATTTCTACTCGGCAACAATTCACACATCTGGGGACCACAACTCCTTCCACCGCCCACGCTCTTCCCTCCCCCACCACGGGGGCTGAGGCAGGGGAGGGGGAAGGAGGGAGAGATGCTGCACCAGCTTGCTAGCATCATTTCCAAGACCAAAAGGATAAAAACCCTGAGCAGTCCTTTTCATCAGCCACTTTCCCTCTGAACCCTGAGCATCTCTGACGAAGGAACCTGCTGCCTGCAAAGAGGGTGGGGAGAGTAGCAAGAAAGGGGGGGATCTTTTGTGGTGCTCAGAAGGTCAGCACTGGAGAAGGGTAGTGACATCCTTGCCCTTGAAACATAAAAGCGACAGTACATGTTTCATATTAGAATTAAAGCCTCACCTAAGTAGACTGTGGCTAGGAGAAGGGACCCTGGTGCCTGCGGACACGTGCTGTCCTTGGCCTGTTTCCAGGGTAAGCATTCAAGTGGAGCCAAGTGCTTGATGCCCCCCATGCTGCCCCACTGGGCCTGAACTGTGCTCTGTGTGTGTTTGTGTGCATGAATGTGTGCACAGGTGCAAGCACAGGGCAGTGCCCTCACGGACCTGCCCCGCAGCCTGCTCCGACTGTGGGGCACAGCACCTGCCTTAAATAGCCCTCCCAGCCCCGTGCAATTGCTCTTTGCAACAACAGGGAGAGGGAGGGAGAAATCGTGAACTGCTTCAGTGCTCTGTGCCCTTTCCTGCCTCTTATGTGGGAGCTACCAGAGCAACAGGGAACGGTGATACCCAAAATGACATTTCCCCCCTGCCCATGCATGTCAGTCAGGAAGAGAAGGGGAGGAAAGTGTAACCCTGTGTGTCTTTCTCTCAAGGAACCAAGTCCCATTTTCCCTGAGACTTCTACATCCCATTTCCCAAACAGGAGCACAGCCTATGGAGCACATGGGGTGAAGTGCACCTTGGGCTCTGTGTTAGGGCAATGAACCTGGCAGGTACCACATGGACAGGGCTTGCTGTTGCATCTCTCAAGGAGCATCTACAGGTTCTTCAGAGACCACAGTGAGGAAAACAGAAGTGTCCACAGCACTTGTTTTTCCTCCAAGTGGTGGTCTTGCCATGTTCACCAGGATCTGGTTAGTAGTCTCCACTAACATGCAGCCTTGCCTGCCCATAGCCAAAAAAAAAGGCTTTTCAATTGTGTACAGCCTCATCAAGCCACAGAGTCACTCCGCTCCAGGCAGCTCACCTCAGAGGAGGGCTCCATAGGAGAAAAAGTCCCTGGAGAAGCAATCCCAGAGCTGAAACCCTGGAAAAGGTGTGCTCTCAGGAGGGCTGGGGAGCTCTTTGTTCTGAGCCCTTTCACAAGGTGGTGGTACATCCCTTGAGGGAGTGAAGTGCCCTCAAGTCCTTGGGTCAGGTGGTGGGCCTGAACACCACCCTTCCCTTCCATTCCTTACACCCAGGCACACTGGCTGTGGCCTTTCTCATCAGACCGTCTGCCTCCCAAGGTGGGGAGCAGCAATGTTAGAGGGCAAATGGGAAGAGAGCTGAACCCGGGAAACCACAGAGCAGAGGAAAAATAGCTCTTCTGGCTGAGCCCAGGGGAGAAACAGGAATGCAATGCCTGAGCAGCGAGCTGTAAGGAGACAGGAAACTGCCTCCAAACAAGTAATTTCTGTTCAGGCATTTTAATGACATGAAAGTTAATAATTGCCGCAGTCACAAATCAGTAACCCCCGGAAGGGCTTAAGGGGGAGTAGGGGGTTGGCCCTTGGATAAACATGACATCACCAACCATATTTTAAAACAAAATCAACAATCTAATTAACTCCCTTTCTAGAAACTGCTCAGGCAAAGAGATGAATAAAACGGAGGAGCAAGGAGAGCCCTGAGCACAATGGGGGTGGTGGCTGTAATGATTTTTTCCTCCAGAGAAGGAAGGGAAATATGATTAAACTGGAAGCAAGCCTTGATAATCAAACAAAACACCTGAGGGTTTATTCTCAAGAATCTTCTTACAGTATCGTGCCTTGCCTTCAAGCAATTTTGAATGTACGATAAATCTCTAAATTCTTCTCAATTTATTAGGTCTGGAAGCTGTCATTGCTTCATATTAGGCTTGTCAAGTATTTGTACCCTCTAACTTTAAATAGAGAGAGATGTAACACATTGACAGGCTGAAAAACAGAGCAGGGCTTTATCTCTCCGAGACTTCCCAGGTAATAAGGTAATGATTTCCCTCAAGGACAAGAGCAGCCACTGATGCTGAATAGCAAATCAGCCAGCATTCAGCTCATTAGCTTGCTTGGGCATAGATTTGGTGTAAGGCTGTTCTCTGAGTCCAGTGCTGCCTTCCTGTAGAACATATCACTTGCACAGGCAATCCCTCTTCAATGCAGGTCTGTGCGCAAGTTGTGTAGGCAGCCTAGCCATGCATCTTCATCATTCAACGCCAGGAGAACCCTCAGGGACTTGCAGAGGCGTATTTTAACACTATAAGTCTGTAACAGCCCCACAGACCTGGGCAGTGGACACCTGGGTGGGATGCAGGACCCAGAGCCTGGTCTATGAATCTGTTTTTGAAGAAGATGGGAAGGTGTCCTTTACGCCCCTTTCTCTGCTGTGGAAATTAAGACTCAGAGAGGATGTGAGAGCTGTACACACACGCTGATAGTCCCATGGGTACGCCACCCTCCTTACAGTTCACACTGCTGAGTTTTCCATCGCAGGTGTGCCAGAATAAGACCATCTGCACGCACAGGCACCACGATGAGGCTGGCAGAGATGACTTGCCACACTGCTGTGGCTCAAATGCCTGCTGGGCCTCAGACAACATGTCCACAGGCTCGGACAAGGGTGTAGGCACTGCCCTTCCTTCATGTTGCTGAGCCTAAGGATGCCTACGGACACAGAGTGCCAGGCCCAGGGTGACAGCCCAGGTCTTCCTTGAGTATCTCTAGGGAGGGACTCTGGGTCTGAGCAGCCCTTGTGGCACCATGAGCACTCATCACGGAGACAGACATCCACTCCTAGGAGCTCTCTTAAAGCTTGACTCTGCTGCTGGGCTCCAGCCCCTCTGGCCAAAGTCCTGACACTGTCTAGTTCAGCCCAAACATAATGAGGAGCCAGGGCTCAGGTCCTGAGCAGGGGCATCTCATGACTGTCCCGTGCTCCTCCTCACGAGTTCATAGCAGTATGTTCACAGTCAGGCAGGCTAAGAGTGGAACTGCTTGAAAATAGCATGCTCTTCCTCCCACCCTTTTTCCCCCACTTCTCTGGGGCTGTGACCATCGCTGTCAAGGAGTGAAAGTGAACACCTCCTCCATCACCTCCCACCTCTGGCCCCTGACTTGCCTCAAGTGAAAGTGCCTGTGAATGCCTCAGCCTCTTACCACTTTTGCCCATGTTCTTCTATAGCCTGCAGGGCTAGGGAATCCCTAGTTTTGAACATTTTGTGTATTCATGTGTATATTTGATGTCTACTGCCTTTTTCAGGCATGTCTATCAGGATACTCTGTAGAGCAGAATTTGGAAGGAAAGAAATGCAGGAATATCGTCTGCTCTACAGGTAGGCTTAGTACTTGCTGCCCAGCATTGTTACTCTGTTGTGGTACCCGATTCCAGACCTTAAACTCCGTTGCTTAAATGTGTCTCCACTTAAACACAGTGATGGAGATTAACCTGAGGGCGGTGTTTTGCCTGCAGCAGCAATATCCCTAGGGATGATGGAGCATCCTCAAACAAACCTCTCTCACGTCAGCCCAAGTTTGCTGTTCTGATGCAAAGTAAAGCCTTTTTTTAGGCTTGTAATGTGAACAAATTCATTAAAGACCTCACCTATACACTGAGCAGTGGTTTCCCACAAGGCCATTTTCACAGACACTTTTCGGAGTAGAACCACAGTTTAAGGGGAAAATAACTGCAGATGTAGAACAACAGCGTAGTTTTGAGAAGCGCACGCATACGATTGGCAGGAAATTCAATGCAAAGGTTATAGTTGAAACAACATTATTTGGAAAGTACCAGAAATAACTTACAGGGCGTCTAGAGATCTTCACAGTGTATCCTGTCAGGAAGCGACCTTCAATGGCCATCAGGGCATCTCTGCCCTCATCCCTTCACCTCCTGCTGGTTCTGCGCTCTTTCCACCGCTCCGCTCCAGAGGGCCATGAGGACAGGACACCGAGATGGATCGACCGAGCCCTCCACTGACCTCACCCCGTGAGCTGGGCAGTTTGCAAGGCATCCTAGTTAGCCTGATACTCTGGTCCCTCTGAGAGCCAGCAAAGGCAAGGGATGTCCCCAGCCTAATGAACGTGATGAGCTGATGAATCGTGGGGTAGTTCGACACCACATAATACTTTTGTCTTCTTCTCTTTCATGCTTCTTCTCTGTCTCTGTTCCCCTGTTCACCTTTGCCATTTTGCAGAGACTCTCAGTGGACACGCAACTGAAAATGAGCAGTTTCAGCAGCACTGCTCTTCTCTAATGAAAGCTGTGTGAGGGGAAAAGGTCTTGTGCATAAGTACATGCCTCAGTCTTGAAGTATTTTTAAAACTTATGCTTCCCCTGAAACCAATCTGGCCCAAACAACACCTTTAACCAAACCTCCATCATCACACTTCTACCTGCCACTTTAACACTGAACAACAACGCTGACTGCAGAGTTTACCCATCTCAGCCACCATTATGGGGACAGGAAGGTAAAGACAAGAACACCTTGCATGTGTTGCTGACAGTGTGGTTTTGTTTGGCTTCTCACATTACAAAGGGCACAATTCCTAACAATATCAGTGTAAAGTAGATAAAAAGTGCCACATTCTCAGTAGCACAACATCCTGGGCCATCAAGTTCAAAAACTGTGCTGACAGCAAGTATAATTTACGTGTGCCAGGTGGGGTCTGGACATAATACCTTTATCACATCTCTGGAGGAAACCCTCTCTTATTTATGCCACACAGTTGTTGCTTCAATGTATTTTAAACTGTGTTTCCAAGGAAAATATGCTGAGGAAGTTTGTGTCTCCACACATCGAGGTTTGGTTGCCTGTTAGCTGATCCATTGGACCATTCCCCCTCCCTTCACAGTTTTGGAAAAGTCAGTCAATTCCAGTTGCCCTTGACAAAGAGGTATATCTCTTATTACTCTTGAGCAAGGGCATCTTGGTAGAGGAGTGCCAGTTTTCCACTGGCACCCTCCATGGGAAAGTCTTCAATGTGACATCAGTCCTTACTAGATAGCAGAACATCTGCATGAGAATCTATAATAGAGGAACATATCTAGAAAAAAACAGTCTCCAGACAGGCAGCTGGTCACACAAATCCTTGTTTCCAACTGCAGCAGCCACCCATCTCCTATCGGGACCGACTACATGTTAAGTTTTCCTCTTCCACTATTTCAAGTACCATAGTGCGCAATCAACCTCATGTGATTTTTATGCATTAAAAAGAAAAAAAAGAGAAAAACAGAAAAAAAGGGGAACCAGTGGAGTTTTTGCCTTGATTAGCTGAAAAATAAAAACCTGTGCTTTGTGCTTTTGCTGTCCCAAAGTGATCTCTGGTCTCAAGGAAGGTGTAAGTTTCTCTAGTCTGAAGGACAAACAGGAAAAATTACGGTTAACATGAATGCTCCATTGCAGCTGCAACGCTGGTGGTATCAAGAACTTACAGAGTATTTCATTGCTTCAGATGAGGATTTCTGCGCCAGAGTTAGCTACATTCATTTCAAGAGTTCCTGGGAAAGGCGGGCTGTGGCCTGATGATCCATGCCATTGCAGCTCCATCCCAATGGGAGTCTCCACAGTGCAACATACACAGCCAGCAGTTACCAGAGCAGGAGAGCACACAGCCCATCCTCTCCCCTGCTCCTCTTCAGCAGAGGCTGGCTCATTCTGATTCCCTAGTTGCCCTCCCCAAGCCTGGCCATGACAAGAGTTTTCAGATGCCTAGCAACAGCATTCAAATGACAGCTCTCAAGACTCCTGGTCCTTGTCATGCGTGGCGAAGAAAGAGATGGTGCACTCCACTGCTGCTGAGTGAGTGCTTGGTTCTGGATCAACTGCAATGCTTTCCCAGAAATGGCCACGAGCATTGTCTATTGCAATGTCCTGCAAAATGGCTCTGCCCATGCCTTCAAACTACTGGTTTGCTCCAACACTGTTTCTTTTTGATGTCTAGTATCTTCTGAGAGCCAGTGTCTGGGCTGGGCTTCCTGTGACTAAGAACTCATCCTCCTCCTACACCGTTTTTCCACTACCTGAATCCAAGATCCCTTTGTTGTTAAACTAGGTCCCTCCTCCAAGTTTATAGAGTCCTCAAACAGGAACTGCCTGGAGACTTGTGATTAGCCTCTGGCAACTTTTGGTCAGGAAAACCTTCTTGCCAAACCTGAGCTTGGGCCTTGAGCTGCTCTAGGAGAGAAAGATGAGGAGCACGGAGTGTGGTGACCACTGTACATGTAAGAGGAGACTCTCACCATCTGGCCTCACACCAGAGGCCATCGTTGTGCAGCCCAGACCAGACAGGAAACACGACGTGCTGCACTTCAGAGAATTCTATTTCTGTATGGAAAAGAGAGAGGGGTGTGAGGACACGTTTGCAGGTCCATGTCTGTCTGTGAGCCGGGCAACCATCAGGCTGTGGATTTGCATTTGTCCGTCTGCGTTGGCTTGGGATGTGAAGGCAAAGAAAAGGGCTATCTGTCTGCAAAGGTGAGGGCATAGGAAGCTTTGGAAGAAGGTGGAATTTTTTTGTATCCTTGTCTGGCCGGTTGAATGGACAAGCCATGCCAAACAGGCACTGCAGCTACTGCAGGGCGGTATTGCCTGGCTGGACTAGCTGCAAGGCTCAGGTCAGAAGGGGTGCTTCTTCCTTCTGTGGAGTGAATGGGGTGTTTGGCTCAGTAGGGAGGCAGTGGGATGGGTGTTCTTGTGGTGTCACACCATCTGCAAGTGTGAGGGTGTGCCTCAAACTTGTTCACACTCAGCATTGACCTGGTTCCACTCCCACTGTGACCCAGGATGGATCCTCTAAAACTGGGGAAATGATGTCTGGTTTCATTCAGGTGTTGCTCAGGTCAACAACTCCAGCTATTTTTCACAATGTGGTCCATGGTATTTCTACTGTAGACAGACTCCTGTCCCCAGTTTCAAAGTGATCTGTAAACTTGTGCAGACCCTGAGAGCAATATGAGTGATCCATTTGGGTGTCTGAAAGAGGAAGCTATGGGTCTTGCCAGTATCCCAAGAGGACAGGTCCTTTTCACTGTCTCTTTTGGCTCCCAGTAATGGTTTGAAACTGGTCCCAGTACGTCTGAGGAGTGCTAAAACCTGACCCCTCTAACCCGGTTTCTGCACTTAACTGCTTTATCAGCAGGAAGTAGAATGTGGTTTGGGTTTTTTTTTATTCTTGGCCTTACTAGCCTTTTCAATACTTTGGGGCCTTGTCTCAGTCTGACAATGCAAGCAAGCAGCAGCTTCCTGTGCACAGGTGAGAGGGAGAAGACAGAGAGAGACCGTGCATGTGTGAGAGGAACAGCTTTGGAGTAGAACTGCCGGGCTGGAGGCACCTCTTCTCTCGTGGACATGCGCTGAGCCAGGATATCTGCCTTCATCGCTCTCCCTTTTTGCCCTCACCCTTCCCCTCACTGTTTGGCAGTCAGCACTTGCTGCCGTCCAACCTCACAACCCCAGGGACTCGCTTCGTCCGGACCGCTCGGTGACTGGAGCTGGAAGGTAAAGGGGGCAATGCCAGCTCTCTCCCACATGGGGGTGGCTGATCTGAAAGCATCTTAGAAGGAGTTTCATTCTGACAAACTGAATCTCGCCGTTGGGAAGGGCTGAGAACATATTTATCTCTCTGTCTCTCCACAGTCCTCTCAAATCATACCCCACATCTCACAACCACGCCGCCCGCTTTCTCTCTTTCTCTCCCCTGTCTGCTAATGTGTTGTCGTCATGTTTTTCTTCCTCTGAACCTAATCTTTTATCACAACGGGAATTGGTACTAAGCTCATGCCAGCCCTTTGTAAACCCTCTCTTCCCACTCCTCTGGCAGTCCCAGCAAGGTCCAGCGAGGTTCCCATCTTGTTTTGCTCAGGTCTGCCTGAGCTCCAGGGTTGGTGAGAGGTGAGGGTGGTTCCTTCTCTGTGGGCAAAGGCAGATTTCAAGGTACGGGTGTCCAGGTGGATGGGGAGAGAGAGAGGCTTGGATGAGAAGACCGTGAGGCCGGTCTGTCTAATATGGAACATGATTGTACAGGCTTTGTAAGACAAGGAGGCTCCCTGGGTGCCTGGGCTGGATGAGGGCTGCTGCCAAGTTTCGTAATTACAAAGCCTAAATTTTCTGATACCTAAAATCATGACTCCTTCCAAGGCAGAGCAAGGGTCTGCTTGGAGGGGGTGATGCATAGTTTGTGCACCACTATGCAATGTTTTTTGATATGGTAAAGCCTTGACTTCCTAGAACCTGGTAAACACTTTCTCCTCCCTGATTCCCCCACCCGTCCCAAACACGCTATTCAAAATCTGCCTCCTAAGCCGTGAGTTCTGCAACCAACTTCTGTCAGTTGCATCCAGAGACCCTCTTACTCAGCAAGCACTCAGTTATTTCAGCCCTAGGGTTTACCAAAAAAAGAAGCTCTTCAAAGCGCAGGCTGTGCGCAGCCGAGGCAGCACTCTCTACCTGAGTCAGCAAGCAGCCCGAGACAACACGCACGGACTGCCGTGCGCTCACGCATGCATTTTCAGAAGACAAGATCCCTACAAGCAGCCTCTCTGTGCTGCCCGGTGAACAGCTTCACTGCTGAGCAAAGCACCCAAGGCAGGAAAGCAGTGAGGTGCTGAGGGAAAAGCGCAGGCTCCGGAGTGGAAGGGATATGAGTTTCTGAACCTAGAAGACTGGCACTGCATCCCAGGAGAGTGGATGCTTCCTGTGAGATGACATCCTGACATCTTCTTAAGTTCCACTGCTGAGCTGTGTTGTGGGGGTGTCTTCTCTCCTTCAGTGTGTCACCACTACTGATGAAGCCCTCATTGCTGCTTCTGCCTCACCTCTGCCTGTTCAGCCTCATGCCTCCCTCGTGGGCATCAGACTCGGTGCAAGGTAAGGAGCGATTCCTGCCACCTGTGCCAGCTGGGTGAACAGGGAGGGGAGTCAGCCAGGGCAGTGTTTGTGCCACAGTGTGCTGCTGTGCAATGTCTGTGTTGTAACATACAGCCAGAGGAGGTTGCAATATTACAGGTCTCTTATGAGCACATCAGCCTCCAGGGATATAGAGAAATGAGTGGCTCTGCCTTTCTTACTTGGAGTTGTCCAGCAGAGGAGTCAGTCTGTAGTTTGGGATGGGGCAGAATTGTCCAGGATGGTGATTAACGCCGAGCATCATTGCTAATTGAACCACGCTGCTGTCCATCTCTTCTGTGGTGGCAGGTGCCTCCAGCCTCACTTGTTGGTATGACTCCCGGGCGGCTCTCTTCTGCGACTGGAACCCGGGCAGGGACCTGGTTGAAGCACCGTGCCAGCTGGAGATTTCATCAAAGAATGGCTTTTGTGACAGGTGGGTGACTGGAGAGGCTGAGGAAGAACAATGCCACTTAACAAAAATGTAGGCTTCCCCTTCCCAGGCCAGGTGTAGCGGAGTCACAGAGCTGAGGTGTTTTTACTTGAACTGTCTCTATCTCCATGTGGGCTGAGATGCTGGCAGCCACTGCTCAGCGTTTGCCATCTGACAGTCCCAAACTGTCTAGCACAACCCATCTTCTGGTTCCATGGCTCTATCTGAACTTCACTTTTCAAAAAATCCCTCTTCCTTGGCAGCCACCCTCAGGACAGACAGGCATTTTCAATGGAAAATGAGGATGCATAGAGATGGGCTGGAGAAGGGTGGAACTGAAGTTATACAAAGGCCATCTGGCAATTGCCAGGATGAGCTGAGATGCTGAGACCCTGAGTAACAATGAATGAAGAAAAGTATTGTCCCCCTTCTCTCCCCTGGTGCTTTCACCTCTTCCAGTTCATGTTTTCCTCTCCCATATGCCTCCCAGCAGAAGGGAGGTGTTTGGCCAGTACTGCAGTGGGGGCTGGCTGAGTCTCTGTCATCTCCAAATAGGACATCTGCAGCCAAGAGGGTTACCAGCCCACCCCAGGACTGCCCTGGGTGCCTGTCCTAAGGAGAGGCTCACTGTGATGTTGGCATTGGGTGGGTTACTTGTCATTGTCATAGAGACACCTCTAATGGGGTCAGATTGGCAAATATATCCTGGGGCTGGTGCATGGGCCTAGAAAGCTAAAACATTTTTGTTGCTCCATGAGTGTGAATCAGAGACTGTGGCTGGAACTGGGGCTGGATTTGTTTGACCAGGGCCGTAGGAAAAAACTCCTCCCCACTGTCAGCAAGTCCCAGGCCGGATGTGACCTTACAGCTGGAATAGGCACCCCAGTCAGACACCCCCCAGCTGCGTCCCCACAGATGTTCTCCACCCTGCCACCTCCCACGCCATAGCTTGGCTGGAGCTCTCCAGCCACACTTGTCAGAGGAGAAGAGAGGTCATGGTGCAGTGCTGTCACTTGTGATGTCCTGTCCTGGCTGACTGAGATGTGACCTGGCTCAGAAGGTACATGTCACTCAGTATCTGAGATCCTACAGGACTGTCAGTGGCTGAAAGGAGACCTGTAAATCCTAGAGGGGCTGAAACAGGCAGCTGTCTTCCAGGGCTGCGTTGCTGTAGGTGAGTTTGGGCTCTGTATGCCCTCTGAAATCAACAGGAAGCAGAGAAGATAGGAAGAGGGTTTTGTGAAGTCTTTGAAACTGGAAATCTGCTATTGTCTTTGCCTTGAAATAAGGGGGGTGCATTGACTTCCATGCGACAGCACATAAAATTTGTTTGAGTGATACAATGAGGAGAGAAATTAGGATTAAATCTTTGCTGTAGCCTGTTCAGCAAATACGGTAGGATGTAAAATGCTTTGAAAGCCCTTTAGTGTTATATAATATTTGACTAACTACAAAACAACCTTCCCAGCCCACCAAAGTTACGTCCCTCACCTGACAAATGCAAGAAGCACTGCGAGTTTCTCAAGGCAGAGCATATGACAGGACTGAGGAGATGCATCAAAACCTTCCACAGAAACGTTAATGTGAGTAATTCATCTGGGATGTCCTGGCTAATGACAAGGTGGAAAGGATTTATATACACGTTTTGGGTGTATAAACAGGGTGGCATCCAGGAGTAATACAAAAAGCCCAAACCTAATCCCTGACTCCGGTTCTGGGACTGGGCTTGGTGTTGTGCATTGTTGATACACATGGGTCCTGTGGGTTCCCCTGCGGGAGGGATTGGCTTCATTGTGAGCTGGGCCATGCTGCCCTGACACATGCAGAAGAGCTGCAGGACAGACAGATCATATGCAGTGTCCTATGTCTCAGTTACCTGGGTTTGGCCCTAATCCCTTCCTCTGAGAAGGGATGGGCATCACCACCAGCTCTGAGGTCACCTCTTGCTCTCATTTTCCTGGAAAGGATCAATACCATTTTCCAGATCATTAGCTACAGTGAAGTGTGATTAGACGTGTCTAAAGCAAGATGCAACAGCAACACATCATTGGAGCTGATGGTGATGCAAATCTTCTAACTATTATTCTTTATTTAAATCTAACAATTATTCTTTATTTTAAATTCAATATGTACTTCCTTTAGTCATATCCAGAGTCACTGCAGTCCCCATGTTTTCAGAAACCACCCAAATTTGAGCTAATATTTTTATTGATAAAGTCACAACCAGTTCTAATGACAGACAAGCTTTCATATATTTGCGTATCATGTGCAAAGACAAATTTCAGGGTTGGTATATAGCTCCAAAGTCTTTTCTTTCTAATCAAGCTAATTTGTTGCTTATTCAGTACTGTATGATGTATGTGGCCCTTCAGCATCATTGCATTTCAAGTGTCATGTTTAATACTAATGCAGTTTCAGTCTTACCAGGAAAATTAAAATGTTTTAGTAAAAATAAAATTTCTCAATTAATGTCACTCATAGAGAGCAACTTTTTTTCTGCTTAGTCAGCCCATACAGGAATCCCAGGAAATGAGTGTGTCACAATATTTTGTGCCTTTCTTGCCAATAAACAAAAAAACAATCCAACCACGTGAAATAAAAATTTTTGGTTCCTCACTCACCACTGAGATTTATGCCCTTCCACCACAAATACCTTCCATATTTATTGTCAAGTATTCCTAAATGTCTTATGCAGAGGCAATGCTTAGAAGTCTGAATGCTTATTCCTGAGGTTTCATTGTCACCAGTGGTTAATTTTCCTTGCAGAACCAGTGCTTCACCGTTTCAGACCGTCTTAACTTGTCTGTCCATTGCCATGCTGGAAAGAATGAAAGCAGAATAGAAGACTTCAATCCATTTGCAAATAGTGAGTACTCATCTGTCTTCCGGTCTCCAAAGCTTCCCCATGAGAGGATAGCTGATTTCCCTTCCTCATTCACCCCTTTGCAACACCCCCAGCTGATTTTACGCCTCTGTCTTTTGCTTGTCCCCTGCTACAATGAGCACAGTATTGACTCCTGCCACTTGCACCTCTGTCATGCAGTGTCATGCCAGCCACATCCTGTCCTGTACCTTATCTGGCTTCAAACAGGTAATGATAGCTCAGCTGCCCTCCTGAAAAATATGTGCTGCAAGAAGGATGGAAAGTCTTGCTGCTCTTCCTCTGCACAGCACCCCACCCCCAACTAGTTATGTGCTTCCACCCTTCTTTAAGACAGCTTTGGCATGCATCAGTCTTTGCTGAAAGGATTCAGCTCATTTGTCCAGAAGAAAAACATCTGCTTGGGACATTGTTTTGCTGATGTGTGCGTTTACCTGTCTCAAGGAGATGTCCTGCTGCTGAGGGGCTTGATGAGCAGTCCTGTTACGGACAGAGTATGGGGATATCAGCCCTGCTTCTTCTCTCTCTCCAGTAAAGCTGAGGCCTCCAGGAAACCTTCATCTGGTTAACATAACTGAAAACACCTCCAACCTAACATGGAGCCTGAATATTTCCTCCCACTATTTGGAGGGGAGTCGGGAGTACCAAGTGCGGTACCGACACGTGAGTCAGTCCTGGGAGGTGAGTACAGAGGGCGAAACTGGGACGTGTTACCATATGAGTCCTGGATGAATCCTGGTCTCATTTATGTCACCCAAGACTTGCTCCTGGGCCTCCTCTCAGGATGTAACCAGTTTTGGTAAAGCTGGAGAGAGAATGACAACCCCCGCTCTTTTATCTGTGTCACCTGCTGCCAGGGTTTGGTGACGACAAGGAGGCAGATGGGGATCCTATTTTACTTAGTGCTGTCACAAAAAAGTTCAGACAGTTCCAGGACAGATCTGAAAGGGATGAAAAAAGCAAAGTGAAGATTTTTGCTTCGGGGTGAACAAGCAGTACACAAGGTGTAAGGATTTGAGACAGGCCTTCTCTGAGGGCCTTGGAAAAGATTGGTATGTGAGACTGTAAACCAGGGTGTTGATGATGTTCTAAATTTTCCCTACTCCCAGGAGGCCCCAAACTTGCCCATTGAACAGGACCAGATGTGGGCAAATTTTGAGAGACTGTCACCCAACTCGAAATATGAGGCAGCTGTCCGCGCAAGACCTAGTGCCAGAAGCACCTACAAAGGCGTGTGGAGCGACTGGAGCAAGCCGGTCCTGTGGAGGACACACACTGGACATAACGATCAGTCAGGTAGTCTGACCTGGAGGGGAAAACAGGGACTCAGGGCAAATAAGGTAGAATAGCCAAAACAGGGTGAGAAGCTGAAGGAAGATGTGTAGGGAGGACTGTGTTGACCAAAAAGCAACAGAAAGGTTGAAAACTGTCCCTCCTGATCAGTAAGGCCAGATGTCTGAGCAGCAGAAGCAGTGGCCAGGACTGGCATTTTCCCAGATGCTAATGTTACCTAGGAACATTCTCCCAGCTTCCTGAAATGGCAGTTCAGTGGAGGTATTGATCAGTGAAATGCAGTGAAACAGCTCTCAGCTCCTGAGCTGAAGAACACCCGAGCCTGGGAAGCCTGGGAAATTGGGAGAGACTCACTGACTTACATACATGATAAGACCCTTTCAAAGAGAGGTCTGCTGAGATTTGCCTCAGTCACTGCATGAACTTCCAGCCTTGAAAGATAGTGCCCTTCAGTGAGTCACTGGCTGTGTCCTCTGTCATTTTTTCTCCCAAAAAATAAGCAGGTAGAGGTTATTCCTTCTCATGTTGCCCCCATCCTGCCCCTGCTCAACCCCTCCCTGTTGTTCCTGGTGTTGGTATAAACAGAGGAGCTATGTTTAGAAAGGGCACTGTGTTGCTGTGGCGATCAAATTTTGACAGTGTGTGATGTCAGTGAATAGGATACAGCCTCAACCAGTTGTCATAGCAACCAAGACCCAAAGATAACCAGGGTACCAGAGGCAGAGGAGACAAAGTGATCTGAGTAGCATCTCAAGGACAGGGAAAGAAAGAACGTGCTAAAAATGTCTCCTCCGTCTTTTATTTTCCTCTGCTCTCTCATGACTTCTCCAGAGATTCCCTGCATGACTAGAGCCAGGGACATGAGGGATGGGAGGAGATGAGGGGCAGGCAGAGGAAACAGGCATCAGAACAGCAAGACCAAGCAAAGGTGCACTGGGGAGATATGTGTGAAAGAGACAGATTAAGGAAAGTTTGAGATGGTGCCAAATAAGCCTGAGGAGTGCTGGCAGTCCCGGCAACGTGGGAACCCAGTCTCTTTGTCCCAACCCTACAATCCAAGTACTAAAATATGGTGTAAAGCTGTAACCTTCCTAGTCTCCTAATGCTTTCCTACACCTCTCCAAAGAAAGAAGCCAGTCCCTTGATCCCTAACCTTCTCTATCCTTATCCTCTTGCCTTCTCAGAGACCTGTGAACCCCATAACTCCCTCTCCCCCGGTGACCATTAATGCTGTTTCAAGCCTCCAATCCCACTTTAGCTGCTTTCAGGAGTCCCTCCTTTCCTTGGCAATGAAACAGACAGGTTGGTGGACACTTCAGTCAGCAGACTGTGCCACCTCGTCTGTGGCAACCCCTAGCTGTGGTGCTGTTGTGAAGAGGGAGTTCAAGCTGTTCAGCACAAATTATCTCTTAAGCAATACTTAGGCTCTGAAACTCATGTCAGCTCAAAGGCATCCAACACAACATAGCAGAACTCACGCATACTCTGACCTGTATATTATAATTCTATATAATATTATAATATTTTATAAAATTATAACAAAGGCCCACTTTGATCACCTTGAATAGCCATGAAAGGGCTGCAGCTTCTACCTACAGCATCCTGGTTAAATTTTCACCGTTTCCTCATTCTTTCTCATCTTGCAGGAACATCCCAGCCAGTCCTGCCAGTTCTTATAGTGAGCACTTTCATCTTCGTGATCATTGGGACTGCCTTCCTTATTAACTTACGGACCCTGAAATGGTAACTGAGAATTAAGTTTACATCTCTGTTCCTCTCCTGTATCTTGTGTGTACTCTCAAAACTCAGATTATTTTTCACCTGGTGTTACTCAGGATAGAGACGGCTTTAAGCCAACCAGTTTATGGTTTACAGCCCAACCTTCTGAGACTGATATTCGCCTCTGGAGAAATAACACCACCACCAGCACTGTCATATTGTGCCACGCTCCTGTAACGTGGTGCCACGCCCTGGTGCCATGCCCTGGCTAAATTTAGAACAGCTTCCTCAACACATCTGTTGCCCAGGGGTTAGACTGATGTTTCCTGGCAGAGATGCAGCAAAATTGCCTCTTCAAAAGCAGGTCACTGGGTTGAGCACTCTCCCTGTACCAAAAACCAAGCAAGCCTGGTTACCACTACCTTTTCATTTAAACATTGCAGCAAGAGCTCAGGCAGGATGAGGTGACATTGGTCTGCAGGCAGAACTCCTGAGTAGGAGTACAGTTCTTGTTCCCCCCGGTCTGTGCAGTCCTCACACGCTGATAAAACCTATATGATGCTTCAAGACCCCTTTGCCAATGTTTCTACCCAGACACTGCTTTTATTAGGGACTGAAAGTGTCCCACAAGGTTACTCCACACAATAATAGGAACAGTGACCTGTCAGCTTGGCAAGGCTAGAAACAGTCACAGGTTTTCTCATCTCGGGTCAGGGGTAAAGAAGCAGGGTGCTGATATTCATGGCAGGGAACAGGGACAAATATTCTCAGGGGTGAAGCTGCAGAGGCTAGATGGTTTCTCTGCCAGGAAAGACAGAGAACCATGAAGATGGATACTGAGAAGGTCACTATTTTACCCTGAGTCATAACACAAAGTTGAGGAAGTGCTAGATGTACAGCACAGAGAGAGTTAAAAAGGCCTCCTTTCTTCCACAAAGTATAATTAACCTAGGGGAATTGAGTGCAGAATAATGCTGAGGTAAGATGCAAGGATTAGACATGCAGGAATAAAAATAGCATCTACAATGATGTAAGGTAGTTTATATGCAAGAACTAGCAAGTTCTGATGTTTCAGAGAGTACACGGATTGCCTCCAGAGGTCAGGAGGGTTTTTCCTTAGAATACCCCATAGCAAAGCTTCAGCAAAGAAATGACAAGATGATCCAACTACTCTGAGGAACTGAGGAGCAGATTAGATCACTTCATGCTGCCTCAGGATGACAACGCACTGGTTCCAGTGAAGGAGAGGCCTCTGGACTGATGCAAGGCATGCTCACTCAGATGGCCTGCACGGCCACTGTGCCCCAGCTATACCATACACCATCCTGCTAGGAGGGCAGAGAGCTGTGGCAGAGCCTTCCCAGTGATGGCCCTGCTCAGGCCACATGGTCCTGAGTCATTGTGGAGGCAGCAAAACAAAGAAGGGGCAGCTCACAGCAGCAGGAGCTTGGAAACAAGAAAGGCCTGCTCAGCTTGACGTCAGGACAGGGGCTGAAGGGGGCAGGTGAGGAGGTTAAGGTGACCAGGCAAGGCAGGGAAGAAACCCCACTAAAACCAGGGGTTGTCCTTCCCCAGGGAAAAGGCTGAGGGAAGCATATTTTCCAGTGCCAAGTTTATCTGTCTCATCTCTACACATCTCATGGCTCAGCTAGTGCCTCTCAGACCAATTGAGCAAGGACAGCCCTCAGGCTTGACCTTATTTTACCTCTCCCCCATGCCAGGGCAGTACCTGTGAACTGCAGTGCACTCCTCCATCCCCACCACAGTGACAGTGATCAGGATCAGGCCCTCCTTCATTTGCCCTTCTCATTCTCTTTCCTCAAGGTTTAAGAAGATCCTGAAGATTCACATCCCAGACCCTGAGAAGTTCTTTCCCCCACTTGTTTCAGTTCACGGAGGTGACATTCAGGTATTGGACTGGGGATGGAACCACAGGAGGGAGAAATGAGGGAAAGGAGCATCCGGCTGCACATTCCCAGGACAGATAGAGCTACATGTGCACACATGATATATGTGCCTGTAGCACCAGCTGCTGGGTTCTCCGCTTATGTTCTATTTTCTGACCTTCTAAAACCTGACACTCATCCGAGGCATCTCTAATTACAGAGAAATGGCAAACCACGCAAAACACAGCACCCTGCTTCCATAATCGGCAGCCTGAGACAAAATGAGGGACCTGCAGGAGGGAGCTTGGCCTCTCACGATGCCCTTCCCTCCCAGTTCAGTGCCTCCCTATCTGCCTTAGGCTGCTCAGCTCTTCCCCAGATTTCCTGCTGTGATCCCCTCCTCATAGCTGTGAGCCTCTGCTCCTGATGTGAATTACCATCACACTGGATAGCTATTCCTTGTATTTTTGCCTCTTTCCCTTTTTTTCCATTCCACTATTCCCCTTCCCCTAGGGTCCCTGTGAGTATGGGCAGCTGCAAGGAGACAGTTGCCATTCTGTGCAGTATTAAAGGGAGCATCAGATGCAAGACGTGGGAGGTGATCCCAAGGGGCATCTTTAAAGAATAATGGAAACAAACTGCAAAGGGTCCGGAGACAGCAAAGCTTTGGGAAAGCCGAGGTGCAAAAAGGCTTAGAAAGCTCAAACTACAGGGAAAGAGTACAGAGTAGGGGGATGGGGGTGTGCAGCAGGCACTGAAGACACTTTATCAGTGCAGAAAGAACTTGAAAAATTTGCTTTACAAGCCATAGAGGCAATGGATTTGGGTGTCATCAAAACCAGTTTATTTTTACGGATAATGATGTACTGCAGGATGTTGCTCATGATGAATGTGAAAATTAGGCACAAGGGGCCTGGAAGAGCACTTTAGACAAGAAATCTGCATATGGCCATGTGGATGTATCAGAGGCTTGTTCAGCACTGAGGAATAGATTGCATGAGATGCACCTCAATACTGTTTTTCATGCTTCACTTCATCTTATGGTCTTGTAAGGTTTTTTCCTACCTTTTTTATTCCCTTCATTTCACTTTAATTCTCCATCTTAAATTCTCTGCTCCAGAAATCTCAACGCACAAGCTGACAAGGTCCAGTCTTGATTTTAAAGTGACAGAATGACATACTCTCTCTGCAAATCCTGCGGATGAGACATCATGGATGTGAATTTCCTTCCCCATCACCTCTAGTAACTCTTGCTTGGACAGAGAACAGGTCACTTGATTGCTGTGGCCACTCAGTAGAAGAAACCTTTGGTTCCTCTCTGAGTGCTATACTTTGGTAGTCACAGTCTCTCTCTCTCTCGTGTTTCTTCCTCATCAGAAATGGCTCTCCTCCCCATTCTCCACATCTTCCTACTGCGTGAACAGCACAGTCCCAGAGATCTCCTTGCTCGAGGTGATGCAGAAGAATGACCAGGAATCCCAGTTTCTACTTTCCAAGGGAACCCTGACTCCTGATCCTCCCAGAGAAACCAGTGTGCAATCTGGATCCAGCTGCTACACCAACCAAGGCTACTTCTTCTTCCACTTTTCCAACTCCTTTGAGATCGAGCCCTGTCAGGTCTACTTCACCTACGAGCCTTTCACCCAGGAGGGCAGTGGCAGCAAGGATGGCGAGTGTTACCAGGCTCTCCCCTCCCCAGAGCTCTGCACACTGGCAGAGGACATGAACGTGTTGCCCAGCAACTTCTTTCACCATATCGAGGCAGCCCAGGGCTTCCAAAACAGCTCCTTCATGGAACAGACAGAAGGTGAAGCCCAGCAGGCCATGGCTATTCCTGAGGCTCACCAGTCAAGTGAAAGCACCTTACCAACACCGCTTCTGGAACAGGATGAGAAGGTGATGGAGAAAGCAGTTTCACAACCTGTTGGGCCCGTGTGCCAGCTGGACACTGACTTTCCTGACCCACCAGACCTGCAGGGCAGCGATACTGTCACTGTGACGGAGGGGAGTGAGAAGGGGGGCCCTCCAACTGACCCCTGCACACCAGCAGCAAATGCTACTTCTGCCTTCTCCCAGCCTCCACCTCTAAGGCAAAGGCAGGATGAGGATCCATGCAAAGCAGCCTTCTCCAGCCAGGTCCCAAACACTGGTGCCTACCTTTCTCTGAGGGACCTCCAGAGCCAGTACAGCCATTGCTCTGTCTAGGATCTGCCTGGAGGAGACCCACAGGTGGGAAAGGCCACCTCTGCAGGGAAGGCTTAATGGACAGTTTCTCTCCTCAGGACATGAATGTAACTTCAGCATCAATCCCATCGGGACTGCTCGCTAATGAGGCTGGAGAACACAGGCCAACAAGGACTCACCTTCACAGCTGAACCTGTTTTTCTATTATTACTGGCTCCGATGGTATAGAAACTCCTCACACTTCTCAAGTGACATTCCACACCTCACCAACTTGTTTTTCCCTTTCCAGCTCCCAGCAGGAGACTATGCCAGCACTTCCATGCTCTGCATTTTGGTGTAAAATAGCACTCAGCTTTGAGGCTGAGCAGGCACGTGGTCTGTTTGCCTCATCCTGGCCTAAAAACCTCTAATGGGAGGGTGAAGTGCCTGAAGATGTGGATATGAGATTTTGTACAGGGGACAATAGCACTGCCAGTCAGTGCTGTGGTTGATGATGAAATGGATGAAGATATCTCCTTCTGACTGTCCAAGGATGCGATTTTTTTTCTGTGATGTCCCCACTTTTGGTTTTATCAGAGACTACATTCTAAGCTACTCAGTCCAGCTTTAGACTTGAGAGTCTAGACCTTAGAGTCTCTAAGGTCGCCTCAGAGCACAACTGTGTCAGCTGTCTAAGCAGTGCAGTGTAGAAAAGAAATCCCCATTATTGAGTTAAAAATACTGGGGAAATCCCCTCCCTCTCTTTCTTTCCTCCAGCTCTGATGGTGGCAGTAAAAAGAACTCAAACAGTTTCCCATTCTTGCTACAATATTTTTCATGAAATCGAAAGCCTTTCTGCCCTGCTGGCAAACTACAGTTATTTGAGTACGATAAGCTAATTGCAGAATAGTTCATCCCACATCCTGTATTAGTGGAAAACATCACAACTGCGCTGCCCATTCCTTCCATTGCTCAAGGGAAACCATTGCCTAATTAGCGGCAAAGATGTGGTGAATGAGCCCAGAAAACCAACCCACGAATCAGCACCTTTACTGAAAAGAAAACCTCAATCCACTTGCAAAGAATGGGGATAGCACAGACTTCGTTTTTCTTCTTCCTCTGCATGTCCTGATCTGGGTTGAGAAGAAGCCACAGAAGAAAAGTGGTAAGGCAAAGGAAGACAAGTTGTTCTGGTTACATCGATCCCTGCATTCACCATTTGTACCATCTGTCCATTTTTTTGCCGTATTTCTGGACTTTTCAGCCGTGGGAAAATACCAGCCATGTGCTAAGAGTTCTTCTTATCTCCTAAAAACTCTTCTAAGAGAATTTATACCAAAAAGCTCAGGGATATTGAACTTGTTAGTGCTTCTGTCACAGCTGTGAGTGTCAACTAGAACTAATTCTTTCCTAACTCTGTCTGTCCAAGCATCGAGATTCCTGCTCCTACACTGTTGCCTGACCTTGCAGTATGCATCCTGAATGTCATTATGAATCCCAGGTGCAGGGTCACCCACTGGCTTGGGTTTCACTTCAAAAGAGCTGCTAAGAGGATGCTTGTAGCTGGGAGGGCTCTGGGAACCATTCCTCTCCTCTCGTCAGTTTCTTCATTGCCTGTCTCAAGACATGGACTGCTCCATTGTGCCCAGGAGAAAACAGGAGAAGACCCCACAGCTTCCCAGATAAGGAAGCACAAGGGTTTCCCAGCTGTTTCCTGAACTTTGAGAATCTTCCCAGATGGAGTTTGTAAAGAGACACCAACTCCCTTGCTTCTGATGGGCAGCTTGGTGTCCTACATGGGCCAAGGATCCCTTGGCCAAGGACAAGTTGCACTGTCCCCATGCAGACCTTCTTAAGCTTTTCTATTTTCCTTCAGAGAATCATTAAGATTACAAAAGGCCTTCAAGATTATCTAGTCCAAATTTTGACTGAATACTACCATGCCTACTAAACTATACTGCTAAGTGCCACATCTACTTGTTTCCTGAACACTTCCAAAGAGGATGACTCCACCACTTCCCTGGGGAGCCTATTCCAATGTTTAACCACTCTTTCAGTGAAGAAATTTTTCCTGATATCCAACTTGAACTTCCCCTGGTGCAGTTTGAAATCAGTTCCTCTTGATCTGTCACTTATTGTCTGGAAGAAGAGATCAACCTCCACCATGACACAACTTCCTCTCAGAGAGTTGTAGAGAGCAATAAGACCTCCCTTGAGCCTTCTTTTCTCCAGGCTAAACAACCCCAGCTCCCTCAGCTGCTCCTCACAGGACTTGTGCTCCAGACCCTTCCCCATCTCCATTGCCTTTCTCTGGACACACTCCAGCCCCTCAATGTCTCTCTTGTAACGAGGGTCTCGGAACTGGACATGTGATTCAAGCTGTGGCCTCACCAGCGCTGTGTACAGGGGGATGATGACTGCCCTGGTCCTGCTGGCCACACTGTTGCTGACACAGGCCAGGATGCCATTGGCCTTCTTGGCCGCCTGAGCACACATGGCTCATGTTCAGCCACTGTCAACCAGGTCCTTTCCCACTGGGCAGCTTTTCAGCCACTCTGCTCCCAGCTTGTGGCACTGGCTGGGGTTGTTGTGACCCAAGGGCAGCACCCGGCACTTCACCGTGTTGAACCTCATACAGCTGGCCTTGGCTCATCAATCCAGCCTGTCCAGACCCCTCTGCAGAGCCTTCCTACCCTGCAGCAGCAGATCAACACTCCTGCCCAGCTTGGTGTCATCTGCAAACTGACTAAAGGGGAGCCCTTGATGCCGTCATCCAGATTATTGATAGACCTTAAACAGGACTGGCCCCTATACTGAGCCCTGGGGAACACCACTGGTGACTGGCTGCCAACTGGATTTAACTCCAATCACCACAACTCTCTGGGCTCAGCCATCCAGCCAGTGCTTTATCCAACAAAGGGTACACACATCCACGCCATGGGCTGCCAGTTTCTCCAGGAGAATGCTGTGGCAGATAGTGTAAAAGGTTTTACTAAAGAATAGATGGACAACATTCACAGCCTTTCCCTCATCCACTAAGTGGGTCACCCTGTCATAAGAGACCACGCTGGTCAAGCAGGACATTCCTTTCCTAAACCCATGCTGGCTGGGCTAGATCCCTTTGTTGTTCCATGCCTGCCATGTGATGGCACTCAAGGTGACCTGTGCCGTGACCTTTCCTGGCACTGAGGTCAGGCTGACAGGCCTGTAGTTCCCCAGATCCTCCTTTCAGCTCTTTTTGTAGATGGGTGTCACACTGGCTAACCTCCAGTCACCTGGGGCCTCCCTGGCTAGCCAGGACGGCTGATAAATGATGGAAAGTGGCTTGGTGAGCTCTTCTGCCAGTTTTCTCAGTGCCCTTAGCTGGATCCCATCCAGCCCCACAGACTTCGGAGCATCTAAGTGGCACAGCTGGTCACTAACTACTTCCTCCTGGATTATAGGGGGTTTATTCTGCTCCCTGAATTTCTCTTCTAGCTCAGGGGTGTGTGTACCCTGAAGACATCTGGTCTTCCTGCTAAAGACTGAGGCAAAGAAGGCATTAAGTAGCTCCGCCTCACCCTTGATGTCAATATTCCCCTGCCACATCAAATAAAGGATGGATATTCTCCTTGACCCTCTTTTTGTTATTAATGTATTTGTTATTTTTGATGACAGTGGCTAGATTGAGTTCTAGCTGGACTTTCTCCTTTCTAATTTTCTCTCTGCATGACCAAACTATATATCTGTACTCTTTCTGAGTACATCTTGCTGCCAATACGAGTACAAAAAACCAGGTTTGCTTCTTTGTAAAGAAACAAAATATTAAGTAATCTACAGTGTTTTTCTGTCCTTTGGGGTGAGGGGAAATGATTAACAGCTTTTCTAAATAGGGAACTAGGTAAAGTTTTGCTCGGACTAATATACTTTTAGCTCTCCTTCCTACTCCCTGCCTCAAGGGATTCAGACACCTAAAAAAGAAAGCAGAGCTAGAGGTGATCCTGTTACAAGCTCCTGAGGCCTGTCCTGCTGGCTCAGTATTTTTCCAGCCCCCCTTTTTGTGAAAATGTTGACAGCTTTGGAACTGGCAAGCTGTTAGTACGGCTTTCACAGCCATGCTGGGTGTGAATGTGTGACGCACTGTGGCAGGAAGTGCTCAGCGTCAGATCTGGCGATAACCGGACCTTTCTTCCAGGAAGACGAGATCATGTGGTCTCGTATGTGAGTAACACAGGTTGTGAGTGCCAGAGTCATAACACTCTCAGTGATTTGGGGACCTTTCGCTGGTGGGTTCCCAACTGCCCTTTGGAAATGTCACACAGGGAGCAGTCCCCTCTCGAGCCCGTGAGAACACAGCGTGTGGTTCGCAAACCCACAGAAACACTCTATGACCGTGTCCATCAGTACCAGAGGCAAACCAAAGCTGAACAACAGCACTGTGTGGAAAATATTGGTGTGGAAAATATCAAGCCAGCAGCAACAGGCACGAGTCCTCTCTTTATCTTAAGCCTAGAGACAGCAAAGATAGCTCTCACATCTCTCATCTCCTTTCCAAGATACACTGTTCATAAATAGATATCACTCTCAGCCTCCTCCCACATCTCTTCCTTTTTTTTCACTGTGGAGAAACAGAAAGTAAGGGGTACTTGCAGTAAAAAAATTCCTCTGAAGTCAGATCTGATCAAGGGTTTGGGTCCTTGGTTGATTCAAAAGCCTGTGGTGATAGATGTGGTATGCTTGCTTAGATAGATCAGATTGAGATTCTACATTTTTTGTTCTGCTGAAAACACCAAAGAAGGAAGATTCTTCTTTCCAGGAAAATTTAATTCGAAAAAGTAAGGTCTTTGGCACTGAGAAATACCCTCCGATGGATTCTGACCCACTGTGGCAAGCCCTCGTAGTGTAAACTCAGAAAAGATATATATGAATACATGTGACTAAAGATGCAGCTGGTCGCTCATTATCTGTGGAAATTCTGGTTCAAAGTAACTTTTTAAAGTGAAATCAGATCTCAAATCTCTTGAGCAGTTCTGAAAGCATTCCCAGTCAAATACTACAGCTTTTTATCTACATTTAATGTTTATCTATTAGAATCCACCACGAGGCAGCTACAGCCATGGCTTTTGGTCTTCATGCAGTCCCAGGCGAAACTTGGTCCAGTGGCAGAGCTGAAAATATCTATCCCTGCCCAGCTGCCAAAATGAGCCCAAGTGAGCCCTGGCCCAAATGAGCTCAACCCCAGTTCAATGTCACTGGCTGGAGTTAAGCCCTGGGTCCGGAGTCAACCACTTATTGACAGAATAAGTCAATAAGTCAATAATTACTCTGCCCTAGCTGCAGTGTCTCTGCTTTTTGTGAAAAACAAAGGGGCACATACAGACCTGCAGGACTGTAAGCAGAAGGTCGTGTAGGAAAAGTAGCTGAGGAGGACCTGGGGCTGGAAGAAAAGCAGATGCTGCAGAGAGGTGTGAGCAGTGGTGCAACCGAGTGTGGGGAGCCCAGTGTCAGGAGACCGGGCAGCGAGGAGTGCAAGCAGACAAGAGGGAGTCTCTGGGGTTGGCACTGAGAGGCACTGTGCTTTGCTTTCATCTGCACGAACACTGTGGTAACCAGTGTTACCCACTGTCTACCGCTGTCTTCCCTCCTTCCAGCCATCCACCCCTGCCAGCCAGCACCTGCTCCTTCCCTGTGCTGGGGAGCACACTCCGATGGGACCAAAGAGGGTGGCTAAGAAACACAGCAGTTGCTCAGCAACTCCCTGTCCCCCGAGGAGGACAACGTAAGCGATCTGCACCAGTCTCCTGGATTGCTCTTCTCTGCACAGCTGGAGGTGCTCCTACCTTGACTTTTTCTGGACTTCCCCTGCTCAGCCTGCAGATCTTCTCCCACTTTAAGCCTCCAAACCCTCAATTTCAGAAAAGGAAAAAGCCATTGTGCGGGGTGCGCTGACCCACGGCGGCAGGACAGTGCAGGACAAAGGCCAAGCTGAAGGGACATGGCACCAGGTTATTGATCACTGAGGAGACCTTGAGCTGGGTAAATAGATGTCCTGCTTTCTCCCACACTCCCTGCAGGTGTGAGCTGGCTTTGGTAGGGGTGTGGGCCAGGTCTCACAGGCAGCAGCAGGCTTTAGAGGTAGGTCTGCAGCTCTGGGGGAAACCCCAGTGCCTGCCGCCAAATCTATAACAAAGAGGCTCTTCTGCTGCTTCCTGCCCTCGCTCCCCTGTCCCTCCATCTGCGGTTGTGTGCTTATGCCTGCTGTCTCTGAAGGGATGCTGTGGTAGCGGAGAAGTGCCCTTGCTCTCCCGGACTACCCAACTTGGCTCGTTGGGGAGCAGATCCTTCCCAGGGGTTGCACAGAAAGGTGCCCCACAAGGAGCAGGGGAGGGCAGTCAGTGCTGGGCCTATTTGTACCACCCGCCTCTCTGGAAGGGTGTGTTAGAGCGAGGGGATGTGTGACTGCTTGTCCGAGTGGGGATGTTCACCAGGCTGGGCACAATGCTCTGGAGTGAGCTACCTGGTGCTTACATTCTACAAATGTGTTTCCATGTTGCAAGGCAGCCTGGAGGGCTTGGGGCTCCGTAACTGGGGGGAAGGAGGCTGAAAAGCCCACTCACCCTTATCAAGTGATGCTCAGTGGCATCCACATGGGCTAAAGCGTGCACGAGGCCAGCCACTTCTTCCCTCAGCCGTAGCAAGTCCCTCCCATGCACTCCTCTCCCCGCGCTCACATGCACCACTGGGCACAGAGACAACTCACAGACACACAGACGGGACACAAGCATTCCACAAGACTTCTGTGTCCTCCCATGCAGATGCATTCACATGCCTTTCCTCCCCAGCTGCAGAAACACAGAAAGCCTTTGAGGGCAGGCATGCACTGTGTGGTGGCAGAGGAAAGGAGGAAGAAAGTGGGTGACAAAACCAGTATTAGTGTGGCTCTCTCGGGAAATGGTATTTCTTATCTCAGAGCGTGGGACTGACTGAAGGGAGGCAGTCAGGAAGAAGCAAAAGAAGCAGCTTGGGGGAGATGAGGGGCAAAGGAAGACAGAAGGTGTCCCCTGGCACAAGCAGAGGGTGAATATTATTCAGGTGCTCTTTTCTCATTAGCTCAGCTACTGAGCCAGTGCCAGCATTGGCTTTGCCTGGGAACACACGGTCTGGTGGGAATGGCAATGTTTGCTTACTTTTAGGGATCAAGATAAAAATGGCACAGCAGGCAAAGTGTAACTTCAGGCTCCCAGGCTGTGGCTGGCTTTTGCAACTTTTGCTCACATTTCAGGTCACAGATTTTCTTCTGCATTGATTTGTAGATCAATAAAATACCAGTTTTAAAACAATTCCCAGCCTGGGAGGACAACTCTTTTGCATTCAGAGAAATTCATTGCTGTACTCATTTGCAGTTTTGACAGAATCAAAACCCAGGGAATGCCTTTGAAAACCAAGGGATTACCAGGAGATATAGGCAGGACAGTGTCCTGTAAGCCTGTCTCCCATTGATTTAGCAGTTTTACCCACATTTGCTTTGAGCAAAGTCTTTCATGGTTTGCACAGTGATCTCTTGAGGCTGTAGATCTTGGGAGAGGAGGACAGATTTGGCATAACACCTCCAGAGGGGGTGTAAAAGGAAACAGAAAAACCAGCCTGACCTTGGCATGCTGTGTCACCAGACGCGCCTGATGGAGGCCGAGGAACAGGAGGAGGACTCCAGCTCGCTCTCAAATGACAAATCAGAGACTAACTCACGTCGCTGCCTCCGCTATATGCCCCTCGGGATAGCCTTTCTTGTGCTGGCTGGAGCTGCTGCAGCAACCTGGTATTTCCTAGGTAAAAATCCACAAGTTCTTTTGCCCCTGCAGGAAGTGGATGGGGGGTAGTCAAAGCAATGCCCAGCCCAAAGCACATTAGTGACTCTGGGTGATCTTTAGACAGTCATACACAGGGGTAACCCCCTCTTGCCTACGTATCACCAAGGTAACCCAGTAGTTACCCAAGTCTTCTCTTGGCAGACTACAGACCATGGCACCAGGAGCCATCCGTCCTGCAGTTTTACTGTGGCAGCCTCCAGGTCCTCAACCGCCGGTACTCCCCGGACCTCGGGCAGGTGGAGTCCAGAGCCTTCTGGGTGGAGTCAGCTAAGCTCCAGAACATGGTGAGGGCGCTTTCGTGAACAGAGCCAGCCCTGAGGCTGCTCCGTGAGTAGAATGAGGAAGGGGTCAGGCACCCCAGTCCAAGGGCAGACTCGGTGGGCCCATACAGCAAGAGGGATGAAACATCGGATCAGCCACTGTAACTTTGCACTGTTTGTAGTTATCAGACAATGTTTTTGTTGCAGCTGAAGGAACTGATTCATGCCACAGAGCTGGGTCGATACTACAACTCGAGCACGGTGTATGCCTTTGGGTGAGTAGCACCCACAGCGTATTTGCTTTGCTTTGTGTGTGAAGGCTTCCAGTAAATTGTACTCTGGTTTCACTGAAATCTGCCCATGACAAACTTCTGCAGTCCCTGCCAGGAGCTCCAGACTAGGCTGGACAGTCCAGATTCAGAATGGTTCCAGCATAACAGAGCTGGGGATATTTTGATGTTCCTGTTCATCCCAGGTCATGATGAAAAGCCAAAACTGAGAAATTTTTCAGAGAGGCGAAAGTTCAAGAGAGCAAAAAAAAAAAATCATTGGGAAGAGATAAAAAAAATTGTCTTGGCATTGTCAGTAGAAACTAAGCAGCTGGAAATTAATTTGTCTAATTCAAGAAAGCTATTTTATGGCCTGACTCTAGGCAGCAGAAGGGAGAGGCCGGAATGCACCATGGAAAAGTTATTCCCGCCAAGAAGCATGGACCACCTGGGAACAGGATAACAGTGGAGTGGGACAGATGTGGGATTACAGCTTTGCAGGTCATAACAGTAGACCAGGATAGCAGAAATAATTTCCAGGTTGATGGTCATTTGCTTCTGATTTTTTTTCCTGTGGAAAACCACATCCCTAAATTTGTCCTTCACCTAAGGAACTTTGATGTAAATCCATTTTCAACTGGGGAAAGAAATGTTTCACTTACACATCTTCCTCCAGTCTTTTACTGAACAAAGATGTGTTTCAACATCTCCTTACCCTCCCCCAGCCAATTTTCTCTGCCAGCTGGTTGAATAGAACTTTCCCAGTCACAGACTCCTGCAGCTTTAGCCTGCCTGGCATTAGTGGGTGGTGGTAAGGTACCTGGTCATAAATCATCCACTTGTCACCACTGGGAGATGAGACAGTGAAGTCTTGAGCTTTTATTTTCAAGCCCCGGTCAGTAGTACCCAAAGGTCATTTCTACCTGAAATGAGACTACTCATTAGACTAGTCTTGATTAATTACCACATTAATTTGAGCTCATATGGTCATCACTAAAGCCAGATGGCACAGAAAGACTTCTTCCCACAAAGCACTGAGCATTGACTCACACCATGGACATTGCAGCTCTCCTGCCCCACTTGGAGAGGTTCCTCTGGGTCACAGCAGCAGAGCTAGAAAGTCTACACAAATGTGTCTGATTGTGGAAAAACAGTGGGGAGGTTTAATCTCCTGGGTTTTTCTTTCCAGTAATTCTGGAGACGAAGAGCAAGAATATTTTACGTGCTATTTCTCTGTTAGGGAGGGAGCTCTGACCTTCTTCTTCTGGTTCACCCTCCAAATCCCTGAGAGTCAGCAGAAGGAGGCAACTGCTGAGAGGGTAAACACAGTGCTCCACCAAGAGCTCTCCACCAGCTTCAACAGCACAGGCAGCCTGTCCTACCAGGCAGAGTACAGGGTCAACCCAGACTCTCTGGTTCTCCTGGGTAAGTACCAGCTGCTCAGCCATGGCCTGAGCAGTCAGAAATTCTCCACAATGCATAAGGTTAGGAGAAAAGGCCAGGAGTCACTATTGAAGGAGAGAGAGAAAACCTGAAGAGGATGAGGGAAATAGTAAGGATCAGGAGATACAGTTACTTGCATTTTTTCCTGATAGAGAAGAACTGAAGTTTGATTTTTTAAAAAAATCCTTCCTTTGAAGGATTAAAATTATTGGAGATACACCTGATCATGATCAGATAGGTAATTTTTTTTTCACCCATCAGTTTTGGTTTCTGTAGAGCAAGATCTTAGACAGGTCATGACTTTGATCAGCTCAGTTTGAAAACAGCGAGCATTTAGGTTTCCTAGTTTCCTTTGGGAGATTATTCCAGACTATTTGATAGAGAGAACAAAAGCAACATATCTGAGTCACCACTAAGTCTTCCTCTGAGACAAAACATCACTGTCACTTCAGTTCTTGACATATGATTTTAAGGATTATTTATTGTTGCCACAGTGAAGGTCACAGCCTGTTTAAAAAGCCACCCATGCAAAACTGCTCGAAAGTAAGTGTTAGGTAAAGGACTAGGGATGCAGCTGTAGTCAACGCACAGAAGTCCAATGGAATTTATATTTGATCTTTATAATGAGGCTTAACTTGTCAGCCTGGTCTGATCCCTCTTACAGAGTCCCAAATCTCACAGGTTTTAAAATACACTGTGTTTCTTCTCTCCTCTTGGGACTCCTAATTCCAAGTTTCTTCTTCCCATGAGATGTTACATCTCCAAGTTGGTTTCTTTTTTTTACCCAGGCATGCTATCTTGTATTATTCTAAGATGAAGCTTCTTTTATTATATCCTACCCATACATTCTTTAACTTTTACCCCCACATCCCAATTGTTTTGTGGGTCCTTTTTTGGTGTCCATAAAGAAAATTCGATTTCCTCTAAATGATTTTCACTCCTTCATCCAGACCATCATTTTAAGATCTTAGTCAGAAGCTGCATTAGCATCTCATCAAGACATCTCCTCCCACAGTTACCATTAGCTCCTTACTTCTATTTATGATTTGTTTCCAGCATGCCAGATCCTATGCTCAGCCAATTTAAATGAACTTTCTTAACAAAGATATCACGAGGAAATATGCTGAATCCTTCCAAGTCAGCCCATCTAGCATTTTCCTTTTATTTGCTCACTTCATAATGCAACTCATAAACAAAAATGGTGGTGCCATAATTTCAGCTGTTCCCAGTTCCCTCTTATTTGCTTTGCATCTGTTTCACTGTTTTATTCATTTCAGCAGACCACACTTCTTTCTATTTTGGACTTAACACACCAGTTGTGGTTTATCCAGCTCCTTCTGCTTTCTCTAGTCTTTTCCATCTCCCTCTGCAGTCAGAAGTACTGCCTGATAACTGAGGCAAAAGCTAGAAACTTCTTACATTGCTGAGCCAGGGTGACCTCCAGCCAATGCCTTCACCTCTGGTTTCATTTGCCCTGTACAGTTAGACTGAAAAAACAGCTAGCTAATAGCAGGTCATTAGCACTTCATTGCTTCCTGACAAACTCTTGCCGGGTTGCTCAGCTCTAAACATTCGCTCTGCCTTGAGACACAGAGCTGCAAACCACTGAGTAGCACAGGAACCTCTCCAACATCTCCAGTGCTTTATTTTTACTAACAGCCACGGTCACCCCAGTACACTAGCTTCCCCCTTCCCCAAAAGTCTTTCAGGACTTTCTTTTCCCTACAGGAATTCGGGTTTATTACCTTCAGATAACAGAGTACTTACTCCCAGCTCTGCACAAACTATTCCCTGCAGCACATGAGCTTCTCTAGGATCCCGCCTTGTGCCTACAGGATCCTATTTTCCACAACATCTGTTTTTGCTATGACAAAACCACTCATCTCTCCCCATAGAATTGCTTAGAAGCTACAGAAAACCAAAACCCTGACCTAGGCAAACCCCCAACAACAATCCTCACACCCAGCTGACCTCACAGTGCCTTTTATTTTGGCAATTATTCCCAGTAGCACCTGATCTCTGGCTGATTCCAGTTCAGCTGGGAGGCTGGAGAAAAGCCCAGCTCTCTTAAAGTGTTGTCCACCCTGTGAGCATTTTGCACAGATTTGTATCCCTTGCTCTCTCTGCAACTCCCTTCTCCAAAGGTGGACTCCATAAGGATGTTGAGTAGCTCACTGCAGAGTGGTTATCAAAAGAGGGCTCCTTCTCCACTCTCAGTACCTCCCATATTTTTGAGTGGGTATTCTTTAAACTGGGACAGCAGATGATGAAGGCTCTGGGCAGTGGGGTTGTGCCTTGTGATGTGGCTGGCAAATGAGGGCGATGATTGCCTGAAGCAATGCCCAGCCCTCCTGGGAAGAGGAAGAGGTCCCAGAACAGCACACAAAAATGGGCAAGGAAAAAAGGCAGATAAGTCCCTGGTGGGCTGGAAAGCATGAATTAGGGCTGTTCGATTTGGGTCGGGGCAGAGAAATTTCCCAGAGAGATGGGTTGGGAAGGCATGACTGAAACAGGTCCCTGAGAGCAGACAGAGAGGTACCTGCGTGATGCCCCCTGCTGAAGTTTTAAGTGAGACAGTTACCTTAGGAAGGAAGGAAGACCTCACCTACCATGCTAGGTTATCAGATTATCTTTTTTTAATCCAGTTTATTCTTTTGTTTATCTTCCTTTATATATTTTTCTTCTAACAGAATCCAGTGTGAAAGACATAGTAGTGCTGAAATCCACTCTGGGTAGGCTACCTTTTCCTTTCCTCTTGAGTTCATGACATTATGGGAGGGATTTTCACAGGGGACAGAAAGCTTGTCGGCCTCCTTCATTGGGAAGAGATGGGAAACAGGGGATTCCCCATGGGAAGGGGAGAAGAGAGTAGGGAGGGAGCACCAGTGCTGCTGCTTGGCCAGATCCCAACTACATGACTGCTACGTACTAGATGGCTCTGGGCAGAGGTACCAGCTGCCAGGGGCAGTGCAGCCACCTCAGACTTGTCCTGGTCCTAATGAGAACTGCGAAATAGCTTGGTGTGCTGGTACCACGGTGCTAATTCCAGGCCCCATGCAATGCTGCTGGGTGGGGTGGGGATTTCCTGCTTGGCTCTGAGCTGGATGTGCCTCATTTAGGAGTCTGTTGTCTTGGCAATGTTTGAAGATGCTTTTAGTAATTTCAGGCAGTGTTGTAAGTTCTCTGTTTGGCAGCTTGCACTAGATATGCTATTAGAAGCTCACCTTTAAGCTGATATTTACTCAAAAATCCTGGTGTGAAAGTCTTCTGAAACCTGGAATTCAGATGAGGGAGATGTAAAGCCAGGAAGAATATGGGACTGAGAGGAGAAAGAAGTGAAAAAGTAAATAAAGCCAGTGGAAGATAACTGTGCTGTGCTGGTATTTAAAGCCTGAGGTAGTTATTAGCTTAACCAAGGAAAAGGGGACAGTTCTTATAGAGAGAAACTGGGGCAATGGTGCAAAAGGATCAGTGCCACCACAACATACGTAAAAGTAAACCGAGATCACTGGGATGAGTCAGCCTTACCCTAAAACAGTGATGTACCCAGTGACAATCCCATATCTTAATTTCCCTTACAACCGCCTCTGTTTCAGGTTGCTACAGGTACAGCTATGTCCAGGAGGATGACGTCCTAAGGCTGGAGGGCCCCGACTACCTGGCCTCCAGTTGTCTTTGGCACCTCCATGGCCTCAAGGGCTACATGATCAAGCTGCGCCTGGAGTGGACTCTGCCTGACTGCAGGGACCGCCTGGCAATGTATGATGCAGCCGGGCCCCTGGAGAAACACCTCATCACCTCGTAGGTAGTTCCCGAGCAGGGAGAACACGGTGGGGAAGGCAAGGCAGGATGGCATGACACACCACAGCAGGGGAAGGTGTCAGACGACAGCAGAGGAGGCTCTCTTTGATGTACAACCCGCCTGTTGCTGATGAGCTGAAGTCACTGATGTGGGATATGTCTCGCACAGCCGTGCAGCAGGAGCTGTCACTGTTGGCCCTTTCTTTGGTTCAGTTAGTGCCTCACAGCTGCTGTGCGTGGATAACACAGATCTCCATTGTCTCTCTTTCTCATTCTTCTCTTTTATTTGTTCATTGCTTGCTTCACTCCCATCCTTTTATCTCTTTCCCCTGAGGATCTACGGCTGCAGCCGGCAGGAGCCCATCGTGGAAGTTCTTTCATCTGGCCCTGTCATGTCCATTGTGTGGAAAAAAGCCATGTACAGCTACTATGACCCCTTCATCCTCTCAGCACAGGCAGTGCCCCTCGAAGGTGAGGAAGGCTGGAGGAGGGTGGCTATAGTTACATGGAGAAGATGGGTTATCTCCAGCAGTATCACAGCTCCTGGAGGTCCTGAATCCCTACTAGGGGCAGAATTCACTCTGGATTGCAAGGGTAGTCAGTAAAAGGCAGGTTAGGTGTTGTTCCCTCGCTTGGACTCATACACCAGCATGTGGCTTGAGACTTTACAGCCCAGGGGCTGGCAGGCAGAGCCTGAGTGATCGTGATGCTTTAGGAGAAGGCCAAGCTCTCACACATGGACAGACCAGATGTGGCCTGGACATCACATCCACACGCGCTTATAGATGAATGTCAGTTTAACATAAGACAGCAAAATACATTACCATTACACTTCTCTGGACAAGAGGAGGAGGTTCAAAGTGTTGCTGGGTAGAAATGGCTGCTTGAAGGGAGATGGCGGAGCACCCCAGTCATCTTTGCCATCAGGCTTTAGAGTCCCTTCTCTCCTCCAGTGGATACATGGCCTTCCCGGGCTGAGGCTGAGCTGACAGAGAGCAGGGCTCTGAATGTCTGTATTTACAGCTTGTGAAGTGAACATAACTTTGCGGGAGAGCCTGGAGCTGCAGGGGAAGATCAGCACCCCACACTACCCCAGCTACTACTCGCCCAACACGCAGTGCACCTGGCACATGATGGTAAGAGCCAGCTCCCACAAGAGTCTCCACCCCATCCCTGAAACGCAGGCAGCACTCCACACATTGCGCAGGGTACAGACAGGGGTCTCAGTCAGATCATCATGAGAAGCAAGCAGAGGGTGGCAGCCTGCCCAGCCTCCACATAAGGTGTGTTTCTGAAAGGGAAGGAGTCTAATATCACATAGCAGCACAGAGATGCCATAGCTGAGGAAGAATCTGAAACCTGACCTCCAGAGGAGTTGTTCAAAGCAGAACCAGACTGATAGTAATTGATATGAATTGCCAGGCTTTGACACCAGCAGCACAACCACCCTGGGCTGTGGCATGGCTCCAGTTTAGAGGCTGCTTCTTTCTGACCTGCAATGTGGCCAGACATGTCTGGCCTTCACATTTGCTCCACTCGTTTCTGATTTATGGAGTGTGCTGTAACACTCCTGGGAGCCATCTGCCCTCTGCTCTGCACCCCCTTACCTGCAGGTCCCATCCCTCGACTATGGGGTCACCCTCTGGTTCGACGCCTACGCACTCAGCAGACAGAAGCAAGACCTGCCCTGTACCCAAGGCCAGTGGATAATTCAGAACAGAAGGTGTGTGGTGGGGTCCTGGTTTCTTTCTCTCATTTCCCACCTGGGATAAAACTGGGATTAAACCTCTGCAGGTTCCCTGCTCACTTCAGCCACCATACCTGAAGAAGAAGAGCCGCACACTGAGCTACACTCAGTGGCCACTCTTTGTGCTGGTGCCTCCTGCTTTTCTGCTCGTCTTGTTCACTCTTTCCCCAGTGAACACATTTCTTACAGATTTGCTTCGAGCTACCAACCTGCTTTCTCTGACTTGCTGTTTGCATCAGGCTTCTAAGTTTTCTCCTGTGTGTGTAACCTTGGTGTCCTCCCACGTCTCCTGTGTTTGCAAATCTGCCTGTCACCACCTCTGCATATTATCTGTGTGTGCCATTGCCTTGCATCCACCTCCGTACAGATCTTCCCCTTAGCTCCATATCCTCCTGCTTTGACTGCAGCCGCTTCCCCTGCAGGACTTCCCACAATTAGCACACATATGTCGCTGGGGCTGCTCACCACTGCCCAGGTGCAAAGGATGGAGAGCTGTTGTGCTCCCACCGCCTCAAAGCAGGCTCTGAGATAGATGGACCCGCAGTTTTTGGGCTTCCTCCCACTTACTGCAAAATTGCCTGTTTTCCTCCAAAACCTCCCCCAACCCATCTCATTAGTGCCTTCTCCATGGTTCCTATGGAGGTAACTTGTTTTCCTGTGAAGGGTCTGATCCAGAAGTTATGTTACCTTGGCTTAGGATTTCCACTTTTTCTCTCCCTGCCTTCCTCTCTTGAACTGTCAGTGCCACAGTTTCTACAACATGGCTTCTTCAGGAAGATGACAAAGGAGAATCTTCTTACACTATAAGAACTAAACTGCTTTGCATGGCCTGATCTCAGTGCTTGCCAGAAAGTGGGAAATGTCCAAAGATAGGAGGGTCACTCTGGACTCTCTATCTCATGCGTACTGAAGGCATTTTGTATTCCTGGTTTCCCCACAGCACCCAGTCTCTGTGACCCCCTTCCCACCCCAGCCCCACTGAGCCCCCTTGCCCTGCTCTCTCTCCTGCCTCCCTGTCCAAGCCACCTCACCTGTGTTTCCCCTCAGGCTGTGTGGCCTGCGGACCCTGCAAGCCTACGCTGAGAGGATCCCAGTCACATCTTCTGCTGACATTACCATCACCTTCACCTCGCAGATCTCCTTAACCGGCCCTGGCATACAGGCAGCTTACAGCCTGTACAAGCAATCTGACCGTAAGCTCAGGTTCTTCCCTGCTCCTTAGTGGGTTGGTGGGGACCAGCAGCCCCTCTGCACTTGGCTTATGCCAGGAGAAACAAAAGGCACAGCCCAGGAGCCTTAGGTGCCATCTACCCTTCAGGAAGACACTCACAAAACAGTGATGCACACACCTGTGATTCCCCCCAAAAGAAGAGGCAATTATGTGCAAAGCTGCTTCTGCACATGTGGCCCTGCCTCTTGCAGCCAGAGCATCCACCTGACAAAACCCAAGGTCACAAAGTTGCCTAAAATCTTACCCTCATGTCAACAACACGGACTGGCCTTGGGCATTCAATGAGAAAGCACCTCTGCTTGAAGCAACATTTGTTGCTAAACTTTGATTACAAGATCTCTTAGAGCCGTTTCCTGCTCACCTTGGAATCCGTGCAAACAAGACATAAATAAAACCGCACACAAATACACACATACGCAAATGCCACCCACAGTCTGTCTTTCCAAGATTTCACCATCTCCCTCCTAAAGGGTGCCAGTAATGCACACCAGTCCCTGAACACATGCACCTGTCAACATGTCTAACAACAACCCCTTCAAGGTCCCACGTAAGTTTGGATAACAACACCAAAGAGCCTGTTTCAGCTTTCCGCTGGCATTCAGGAGACATGAAACAGCATGTGATCCTGAGGTATGGCGTGACAGACAGGTGGTTATCCAGGATATTGCCCATTGGTACAATGCAAAACCGGAAAAGCCCTCCTTCCCCTGGTGCATAGCCTGGCTCCACATGGCCCTGTTAAGAGCAGATGACGTGGCAGATTTTGGGGATGCAGTGAGTGCTGCCAGCACACTGCAGCAGCACTCGTGTGGTCAGGAGGGTGTGCAACTCCGTGCTTTCAAGCCATGGTGCTCTGCTGCCAGGAGGTTTCCAGTCACTGGGGACTAACTACTCTCTTCTGGTTTCACAGCCTGTCCCGGGGAGTTCCTGTGTTTGGTGAATGGTTTGTGCGTCCCAGCCTGTGATGGGATCAAAGATTGCCCCAATGGGCTGGATGAGAGAAATTGTGGTGAGTGATTTCTTCTCCCTGCTGGTCCCTGGTCTCAGCAAGATACAGCCACTCACTCCTCCAAAGGTAGGGAGAGATGGTGGAGGATTTGGTTGGCCGAGGCACAGCCTTGTACCTCAGCTTCAGGAGCTTAAACCTCTGCGCCCTTAAAAGTCTCATCCCACTGCCGCATGGCTTTAGCTCTGGAAAGAGCAATAATGCTTCTGGCTCCTGTCACAGCACAGCCCTTCCAGGAGAGTCCCCTAGTAGCCAAGAGCACCAAGAGTTCCAGACAGCCTGAAAGAAGCCCCCTGCCCAAGCTGTCCCCAACCTTGTCCCGCTTTCCTCCCACCCAGGGTCTCAGCCCTGGCCTACAGCCCCCTCTGCTGTCACAACACTCAGCATCCCCCTCCCCACTCACACTTCCCCAAGCCTACCTGCTGCCCTTCTCTCTCCTCTTTCCCCCCAGGCCATTTGTGACACTTCATCTGTACAAATCCTCACTCATATATTTTGCCCCAGTTTGGGAGCATCAAAGTCCTTGATCAGCCTCAATCAGTTCTTCATTCCAAAAGCAGTTAGTGCTGATGCAGACTCCATCCTTAGCATCTCAGAACTCCTGCAGAACCCCACTCTCATAGGAACAGCAATTCAGGCTTAGACGTGATACCTAATTCATCTATCCTCTCATCTCTGCTGTGATGGGGGGCTCATCATATTGCTGCCACCACTAACTTTGCATTAGTTGTTTCCTACAGATGTTTTTTCACAGATAAAGAGCCCCGAACCACTGAAGACAGTGGCCAATTTTGAAAGATTCAGAGGAAGGTGTAGGAAAAGTCCAGAGTCAAAGGAAGGAGAAATCTTTCTCAAGGAAGCTTTAATTCAGTGCTAGAAATGTGAGAGCTCTCATAGGATTGCCGAAGTTGGGTTTTGTATTGTCTGCAGTTCTTGCTGATATTGTGCTCTGTCCCATCATCCAGCTATCCGACATCAGGGTTTGCATGCTTCCCTCCTCTAGACATGGATACATTTGCATCCTTATGAATATCTAATCCTTTCTTGAATCCCAGTAGCTCCTTGGCCCCAGGGATATCGTGTCATTCAGTTCCATGGGTTGACACAGACCAAGACTGACAGAAACCCCACACTTTCTCAGTGTTTTCAAACATCACTTTGTATTTGAAAGAGAAAATAGAAACATTATGATTTCCTTCCCTTCTTATACTCTTGCCACTGGTGCATCTCTGATTATTCACTCTATGTCTGTATGGAAAAGTCCCTGTCTTTAAAATCCAAGTTCAAGTTGCCTCAGACCTTCATGTGTCTTTAGTCATCTAGAAGCTTTGTGTTATTAATGAAGGACTCATAGCCATTGCAGAAAGAAAATGGTACACACAAACAGAACAAGTTCCTGCTATGAAAATCTGTGAACAGAAGACAAACTCTGCAATGGGCAGGCAGCTTAGGCCCATCTCAATCCTCCAGTGTCCACCAGAACTCATGGATGTTGCAGAATCCGTTGTTGTTCAGGACTCAGCTGCAAGGGGAAGCGCTGGTCTGTGTGCAACACTGACCCGTGAGCTGAGGGTGACAGCAAGGCAGGAGGTATAGTGACATTACCAGACAGGATGCAGTCCTACAAAACCCTGACAAGGCAAGCAGACCAGGACTGGTGGTGGTAACTGAGGAGTCCATGGACCTCAAGGCAAGTACACAGTGATGAGGCAGGTCTGAGGCCAAGACAAGAAAAGTTGAGTCAGCAACAGCAAAGTGTAAGACAGGGGGCAGGAACACCTACAATGCAGATCAGGCAAAAGCTACACAGCTGCACTACACCAGAGCTGTCTTAAGCACAGCTTATGAAGTGGGGGAAGAGGCTGTAGAGACTGCAGGACTTAGGACCCTGACCTCACTCCTTGTCTTGTGTGCCTGATTCCCACGTGCTTCCCTCCCGTGTAGTGTGCCCTGCAAAGTTCCAGTGCCGTGAGGACAGCACTTGCATCGAGTTCAGCAGGGTCTGCAACCAGCAGCTGGACTGTGTCAACGGGAGTGATGAGGAGCACTGCAGTGGAGGTAGGGAGGGGACAGTGCTGGGATGACAAATGCCCACCCCTGTGTTCGAGCCAAGGCTGTCTGTAGCGTACTTCCCGCATGTGACATAAGGACACCATCTGGGAGCTAACTCGCCCAGCCTCCTCACAATGTTTGTGAGCTGTTTGTTTGTTCAGGAAATTCCCTGTCATCATTTATGGAGTTCCCCCAAGCTCTCTGCTGCCCTTTCTCCTCATTTAAAGGACTTCAGGCTGCATCTACAACCAGCTGCCCTCTCTCAGCCTCGGCTTCCCTTCCTTTTTGCAGGGGTCCCCTGCGGTCCTTTCACCTACCGCTGTGAAGATGGGACCTGTGTGAAGAAACCCAACCCCCTGTGTGACACCACCGCAGACTGCAAGGACCTGTCTGATGAGAATCACTGTGGTGAGGAAATGATCAGCCACACATCAGCTAGGCAGGTTCAGGATGACACGTAGCTGCAAGTTGCCCCTTTCCTCCCGCCACCCAGAAGAAGCACCCACCCTCCCTTGTTCCACCACCTTCTTCCCACCCCAGTCCCACAGTACCAGTGCCCCTGCTCCATCCTGCGGTGGCAGAGACAGCAGCAACGAGCCAACTCTGTGCTGAGCTGCGAGCAGGCACTTGCTCTGTGGACAGCTTCTCCCTGCCTCTTTCTGGCAGAGGCATCAGGCCAGACAGACATGTCTCACCGGCCAGGTTCAACCCACAGGCTGCCTGTTTGACCACTGTGTTGGCTTATATGCCATTGTACAAGGCTCCAGCCAGGAAAACCACCCATGTCTGTATGGCTACTGGCAGGGAGGGAGTTTATGTTTTGATTTCCCTACTTGTTTTTTTCTGGAGCTTCAGCAGGCAGTGAAATGGCATGACTGGGAGGGTTTCCTGACAGCACAGCAGGTAGCACAGTCAGCATGCTGCCGCAAAGGCATCCCTAGGCTGTAGCTGGAGGTGGGGAACGCTGGGAGGGAGTGCTCACTAGGCCTGTCCTGGGCACTACATAAAGCATCTGCTGGCTGGGTAAGACAAGCAATTAGAGGTCAAACTCTTCAGTCAGCCAAGTAGGAAAGGAAGGGCAGGCACAGTATATCGTGTTCCCTTCCTTCCCTGAAGTACCTGCTGTGTCTCCTCCTCAGACTGTGGGATGCAAGCCCCTCTCAGCAGGATTGTGGGTGGTATGAATTCTGTGGAAGGGGAATGGCCATGGCAGGCCAGCCTGCAAGTTCGGGGCCGCCACATTTGTGGGGGAACACTGATTGCTGACCGCTGGGTGGTCTCAGCCGCGCACTGCTTCCAGGATGAAAGGTAAACGGAGAGGGGAGGTGCTGGATAGAAAGATTTGCATTGCTTTCCATGTCATGCATGATTGGAGGCTCTTCTGACTGATGAAAATGCCATGGGGCAGCTGCACCCCTCATCTGGCACCTCAGCCATGCTTCTCCATGGCTTGGAGCTGAAGAAAGGGGTATGGATACATGCAGTATTATCTGGGGATGCATGCAGGGAAAAGGAGGCAATTCTGGGATTCACAGAGCAGCTTTGAGGGGCAGTGGTAGCAGATTATGCTTCACAGCTCCACCTTTGTTTTGGCTCTGCGTTGTCCCCACACTGTCACAACGATGGAGATGTCAGCATGTGCTAGGATGGGGATAGCATTACCTGCAAAGCGTGCCCCTTGGGTCCCATTCTCCTCTGCTGCGTCCTACAGGCTGGCCTCCCCCTCCATCTGGACCGTTTACTTGGGCAAATACTTGCAAAATGCCACCGGCCATACAGAGGTGTCCTTCAAGGTTATCCATCTCTTCCTCCACCCTTACTACGAGGAGGACAGCCATGATTATGATGTGGCCCTGCTCCAGCTGGACCATCCTGTGATCATCTCATCCTTAATCCAGCCCATCTGCTTGCCTGCTCCTTCTCACATCTTTGAGTCTGGCCTTCATTGCTGGATCACTGGCTGGGGAGCCCTCAAGGAAGGCGGTAAGTTCAAGGTCTCTTGGTGGCCTACTGCAGCAGTGCTGAGGCAGAAATATAGGTTCAGATGTGTTGTAGGCATAAGAGGTTTCTGTTCATCCCAAAATAGTATGCTTCCTTCACTCCTTTTGATTTTGGGTAATAGGTTGATCAAAGTTACCTGTTGAGTGCCCTGAAACCTCATTTGGAGAGGCAGGCATGACAGTTTGGTACTCTGTACGGGGACAGCGTGTGTTTCTTCATCCAAAGACTAGAACAGCCCTTCAGGTCAGCTTAGTGCCTTCACCCACTCACAGACTTGTTCCAGCTGCTTCCTAGCTGGAAACATTCAGGAGACTATACAGAACTGGACACTCCTGATTTTTATTCTTAGACAGAAGAGCTTAACAACCATTTCAGTGAGAAACAAACCCAAGACTCTGGCAACCCAGAGGTTTCCCCAAAGCAGAATACTCTTTGTCCCAAAAGCTGAAGTGCTCACAACATGTCCTTGTAGGGAAAGGAATGAAGAGGAATTTTACTCTTTCATGCAGAAAAAGTGCATTGCTGGAAGTCAGAGACTGTGATGCCAGTGGAGAGTAGAACAGAAATTCCGATGGCAGGTTTCAGCATGCAGTGAGGTAGGCGTGGGCTGGGGGAAGTTCCACCAAAGCTCACCTGTGCTGCTTTTGGTGCTCTTCCTTTCAGGGCACATCAGCAATGTTCTGCAGAAGGTGGACGTGCAGCTCATCCAGCAGAACGTCTGCAGTGAGGCCTATCACTACATGATTACTCCCAGGATGCTGTGTGCTGGGTACTACCAGGGCAAGAAGGATGCCTGCCAGGTGACAGAGGAGTTGTGGGATCAGGGTTGACTACCAGAGGCAGGATGTGTCCCAAGTCTCACAAATGCAATGCACAGCCTGAAATGAGGGAGAAAAGACCATATAAGGTCACTTTCCCAACACTTCCTCTGATCAAAGCGGCCAACAACAGTTCTCATGACCGCTTCTTCCCAGCATCCTTGCCTTAGACAGGATCCAAATACAGTTAAAATACCCTTTTCTCACTTCGGCCCATTCTCCACTCTACCTCCCACTTTCAAGTCAGGTGACTACATCAGTCTCTTACGCCCTCACCCTCTTTAGCACCTGTCATACACAGTAACCCGTCTGTTCCTTCATTACTATCAATCTCAAGGAATTCCTCTTTGCCATCCCTCACGGAATCCAGTTAAATTCCACCAGCTTCCTTGCTTGCCACATATTTGGAAATGCCATATGGAGCAGGAGGAATCAGTAGAGCACCCAGCTTTTTGGGACCTGGCTGAGGGGGAGGAATTTGCACGATGAAGGAATAAATGAGTCAGATATTTGCACTGGAGACTGTTTTTGACTTCTGCCTAAGGTACAAGGAATGTTGCAGATGTCCCAGGCATGAGTTGAGGGGATACAGGAATCTGTATACAGAGGGCCTCAAAGACAGCATAATCAGGCAGCAGCAGAAGCTAGTGCATCACCATCACTTCATTTTACTTTTCTTTTTTCTAGGGTGATTCTGGAGGTCCACTGGCCTGCAAAGAACCCAGTGGCAGATGGTTTCTGGCTGGTTTGGTCAGCTGGGGAATGGGATGCGCACGTGCAAATCACTATGGAGTATACACCAGGATCACTCAAGTGCTGGGCTGGATGAACCAAACCATGAGCTGAGAAAAGTGCATCTCTGTCTTCTCCCCATCACACCTACACTCACATGGCACTCATTCCTGATCTTGCTCACTTGCCTCTCAGAGAAAGAGTGTGGGATGTTGTCAGACCCAGGATGCTCTTCTAAACAGGGTAAAAAAAGGCTGCTGCAGGGATTGTAGAGAAAAGCAGGCAGACCCTCTTCCCCATCAGTGCTTCCCAGGAAGCATCCCAAGGGGTTTTTAGGCCATTCATCCAAAAGAGGGGGGAAGGGAGGGAGGTGGGGGAGTTGGGGGCAATGACATGACACTCAGCAATAGTCCCAAGCTGATGGCTTCTGAGAAGAGGAATAAGGGGAGTTGAACTTTCCATGAACCATGTGATTCAGCCACAGTCTTATGCTGGAACATTTGCTGAAAGAAAATGTGACTGATGTAGTTAAAGATTCCAGTAACTGTGAAATCAATCTGCCTCCCTCTTCCTTCCTGCTGCTTATCCTTCATCCCCCTTCCCCTCCCATCACTCCTCCTCTTCCATCTCCCTAATTGCTTCTTTTCTTAGCTGGCGTGTGCTGTTCAGCTCAGCCAGGCAACTCTTCACGTCTCACTGACTCCCAGGCATGAGTCCAGCATCGCACCCCCAAGCACGTGTCCTGCCTCCCTGCTGGAGCAGCACCCAGCCTCCACTGCTGCACTTCCCCCAGTAAAAACGCTGGAGCAGACTCCCATCCCCTTCCCTCAGCCCTTCTAAATACCTTTAACATCAGGGCGTCTCAACTGCTTCCATCTCCTATCTCAGGTAATCCAGGAGGTGAAGGAGAAGGCTTCAGGGCACAGGGCTTAAACTGCAACTGCAGCGGGTTTGGTTTTTTAACTAAAGATATACGTGTGTGTGTGTGTGTGTTTGTGTGTGTGTGTTTGTACACAATTGGCCACTCTCTGGAATTAGAAATAAAATTAATTTGAGGATTTTTTTGGCTCCAGTTTGCCTCACTCTGCTAAAAATTATCTTGAGGTTTGTATGTTTTGAACCAAACTCCAATCCTGGCACTGGCAACTGGCAAAAGTTTCCACACCCCTGCCAACCCCCCCACCCCAGATGTCCCTGGGGTCAATACATTCGCTAGACAGGTGGTCCTCACTGATTGTCATGATTTAAGGGTGCAGATATCAATAAGCAAACCCTGCTCTGTAGCCCAGCTGCCTGCAGTGGGGATGCAGCACAGACACAGTGGGAAGCACCTCCAGCCCTCAGAAGACAGGCACAGCACAAGCAGCTTCTGGTGCCTCCAGGTGATGAATCCAAACTCCTTTTTTCCAACTCCCACCCACTTACGCCAGCAATGAGTTCTTGCCACTTGAAATGAGAGGCGGCAAGGAGGAACAGACTGAATTTTATTCAGGAGTCTTCAGACACAGCAGTGAAGCAAACACCCCGCTCCCCAAAACTGGGATCTCCTGGTGCTGGCTGACACAACGTCAGGTACCAGCATGTTCCTGGTACCCAGGAAGCACACCGTTCTCCTCACACTGCTGGCACAGGGCTGCTTTGGGGCACAGGGAGGGAGGCACCAAGGAACGTGATACCCAGCACAGGGACACCTCCGAGCAATACAGGTGGCCCAGAAAAGGACGGTGGCTCTGCATTTGTCCCCGGGCCACAAGCCCAGACCAGTTGCCTGCAACAGTGAAAGGGCAAGGGCTGGTTCTTCCACAGCTGCCACCATTTCAGTCCCCATTTGCATCCAGGGTGCTCAGGAAGGGACCGCAGGCTGCAGTGGCTGATCGCTGATGTCCCCACCAGGGGCCACTGTGACATTAAGGAAAGCCAGACTGCCAGGCATAGGAGGGGGCCGTGGGCTCCAGCTCCTACAGCAGCCCAGGGGCTCCATGGAGCATCTGCCCTCCTCCAGGGCTGGAAGCTCAGGCCTCCGAGGTGAGTTTGTAAAAAAAAAAAAATGGCTGCATGTGAAGAGTGAAGGGGGCTGGGGGCGTCACTGTGAGACAAGGGGCTGCCATACACTGCAGTACAAAAATAAACTTATAAACAAGAAATGAAAAGGCTGGAGTGGAGTGTTCAGATCACATCCTCAGATCTCTGGCTTGTAACAGCTAGAGAAGGAGAGAGAAAGAGAAATAAAATCAACGGTAGGAAAAAAAGCAACTGAGCATGGGGGGCAGAGTGAGATTCAGAAAAAGGGAAACGACAGAGGAAACATGAACAGAAGAAAAAAAGATGAGGAGTGAGGGTGGGAAAACAGACCAAAAGAGTCCATGTGATTAACATACACTGAGTCTTAAGATAGTAACACTCAGGTCCCACAGCCATAGACAAGGAGGCTTTCAAACAGAGGGAGAGAGAAATGTCAGTCAGCTAACAAGTGCCCTCCATCAGGACAGGTGGAGACTGGCACTGAGCATCTCCAGTTTAACAAGAGCCTCACAGTTTTGCAGTACGGAGAGGAATCCTTCTAACGCTTTCCATACCCAGCCCCACGCATGTTGGCCAGACAGCCTTCCTAAGCAGAAGGCAGAGCAGAGAGGCTCATTTTGCACACAGCTGTGAGAACATCTGCAATGGGGACCAGCTGCTTCTGCTCTGCCTTTGCCACCTTTCCCACTGTGCTCTCACCCTGGCAGAGCCAGTGGGGGAAAAGCCCAGTGAAGGAAAAATAACAGGCTGCCTTCTGCAAACTGCTCCCGGGCTGGCAGGCAAAGGAGCTGCGGATGGCAGCCCAGAGAAGCGATCCGGCATGCGTGTCACGCGGACACGTGGCAAAATTCCACCCCTTCCCCGAACCACCCCTGCCTGCTTTGCATTCATTTCCACCCCTCTTCCAGCTGCACTCTCCTTTCTGCTGCCAGAGCCTCTGGTCCAGAGCCATAGGATCTGCTTGGCAGGTAAAGGCACGCACAGGATGAGAATAGGTAAAGCCACCTTAGGGCTGAGTCAACCTCACACCTCCCTCCTTCCCCTCCCCAAGCTCTACAAACCAGGGCCATACCCACAAGAGGGAAGTGAGTCACTCATGCAGAGCTCAGGCTGGCAGGAGCTGGGAGTGCAGACAGGTAACATACCTGCAGAGGAGGAAAAGTGAGGAGCAGAGAGAGACAGGGCCCTGGGCAGAGGCCACTCTGAGCCCTGGGGGACAAAGAGAGCAGAGGAAAGGATGCTGGAGGCTGGCGAGTGAGGCAATGTGGGAGGTAGATGACAGTGCTGGGATGGACACGGAAGGGAGCAGGAGGGAGGGTCCGCAGGAAGAGAGTTTAGCACAATCCTGAATAGATGGACAGTCTGCAAATAAAAATAAAACCGTAGATAAACCAAACAGTTTAAAATATAAAGCAGCAGCCATGGTAACAGCTCTCCCCTATCAGTTTATCTCCAGAGAGACTCCAGCTCCTGGAGAGGACAGCCCCCATGCCCCACACCTGCTCTAGTCCTTCTCTGCTGCTAGCTGTGAGCTCTCACCAGAAAGGTGGACGAGTCTATGCCTGGGGGGTTATTTTTATCATTTTCCTCAGGGATTTGCTGCACCTTTCTCCTCTGCTTCTGCTTCTGCCTCTGCCTCCTCCTCCACTTCCTGCTCTTCCTCCTCCAGGTCCTCCTCTGTGCTCTGTGGCCCAGCATGCGGGACAAAAGGAAGAAAGAGTGGAGATACTTGCAAGATGAGCCATGGCAGTTCTTTCTGACACACAACGGAACAAAGCAATTGTCATAACAATGGAATAAAAGGGCACCTTTCCCCATAGCCAAGACAATTCTAGGTCAGGGAACAGAGACACTTGTTTTCCTCTGGAGTATCACGTCAGGGTATCTAACCCACTTACAAGTGCTGTGACCCCACCGCCCAACAACTGCCATCAGTTGCTAGTGTTCCTTCCTGCATCCTGGGTGTCTACAGGATGTCATGCACTGCCACATGTTTCTGTCCTTCCCTCAAAAGGGGAGCAGGAGAAGTCCACCCCTCAGGCTGAGACTCAGACAAAGGAAAGAGAACGCTGCAAAACCTTCAGGGAAGTAATGCCCTATAGGCAGTGACACACACAGAATGGGCATGAGGAGGCATGAGGGGGATGTTAGAGTAGCATGAGAAGTGCCAGGGTGACTTGCTAAAGCCATTTGCCACACACAGCTACACACCACCCCTCCAACACACACACTCCTCCTTTCGGGCAAGGGCTGTAATGCCACGGTGCTGAACACCAGGACAGGCCCCTGTATTTCACCACGAGGGTGCCCCACTGTCGCAGGGGATTTGTAAAAGAGAGAAGGAGCAAGGAGCAAAGATTTCATAGGCAGTGGGAGAAGGGCCATAGCAAAGTTGATCTCACCTTGGCTTTGTGGCTGGGCTCAGAGCTCAGGCCATTGGGGGAGTTGTACAACTCCTTGGAGACCACGCACAGGAATTCTGTCTGATCCTCATTCCCGTAATTATAGGATGAGCCAATGTTCACAAGCTAGAAAAGATGAGAGCTAGAATCACAAGCACATATTCCTGAAAACATCCACTCCACCTGGGGAGCAAGGCAGAAAGCCCACCATGCAGCATTGAGTCCAATCCATAATCCCAGAGGAAAGGCCTCATAACTAAGATGAGGAGACAGCACAGAGAACCAAGAGAGAAGTTAGCCAGGATGCAAAACAGACTGGCCTCTCACAGTATCCTCTAAACCTCCAGAAAGGGGCAAGAAAGAGCCAGTGTGATGGCTCAATCAGTGACTTACCCAGAATTCTTGGACAGGGAAGGAGCCTTGCCTGGCAACTGTATGGTATCCACAATCTTTTCCCCAAAAGACATCTCCTTCCCCCCCTTCTCTGCCTTATCCATACCTGCTCAAAGCGCCATCCATCTGACATAGTGGAAACCATCTGAGTGAGCTCCTCTTCCTGGCACTGCAGCACACGGTAGACATGTTTAGGAGGCACCTAAGAGCAAAATTGCAGAGCACACTGACAACAGTCACACGCCAAAAGCTGTTCCCCTCCTGCAGAATGAAGGAGGTAATACCCCTCCTCGACAGACCTGTCCTCTTCCCCATGTCCCAGGTGAAAGGGGAGTGGAAACCACAATCCAACTTTTTACTGTGCTGTCACTGAAGGCAAGAACAGAATCTCTTCTGGAGAGGAGGGACTGAGCTGAGTGATTCCTGCATTGTCCCCAGAAGATACTGGCCTCTTTTGATGGGGAGTTTGCACTTGTCATTACAAAATCATTTCTGCAAATGCAACAAAGGCTGATGGGGCTTTGCAGCACAAAGTTACTGTGTTGCTGGAGGCTTACAACCTGAGGCAGACAAGATGAAAAGTGAGATAGCAGACAATCGTCCCCCTAAGATGGATTTTCAAAGGTTGCTGGCCAAGATAGGGTGTGACTGTGCCACAGGATTGATTCCTTGTCTGCATTTAACTCTTTCACAGCCATCTTTCACCTGTTTCCTCCAGGTTTCCCTACAGGTATTACCATGCTCTTCATTATGATTACACTCCCAGGACTCCCCACACGAGTCCTCCTCTCCATGACACCTTTGCTCTCCTCACAAACATTCCTCTATATCCCACAGCAACCAGCTGCCTTCTTCCAAAAGCTAGAAGAGCTGATTTAGTTTCAGGGGCTACATCCAGCATTACTTCTGGGGATGCAAAACAAGCCTGCAACTTGTTTATTGTAAGTAAATTGGTGGTAGCTTGTCCCCTGCAAAATTTTGCTGCATAGGGATTAGCACATAATCTCTAATTAGTTGCTTCCTTCCATTCCTTGCTGCTTCTCTCAAGTCTTCTCTCACTCTAGACTCATCTCTCTCTTTTCACATCCCCTGCTTTCCCCACCCCACTCTATCTTGCCATACCTGTGTTACTGTGTAGTCCTTCTCCTCCATTCGATCCTTGATTATTCGGATCAAAGGACCAATGTTGTAGAACTCAGCTTCTTCAAGGATCCCTGAGAAAGACAGACAGAAGGACCACAAAGACAAAGTTAACAGCCCATCTTTATTTTTCGACTTGCAAACAATCAATTCAGAGCTTCACAAGGCCCATAGGGAGAAATTATACTATTGCCTCACTTTTTAACAGGCTTGAAACTCTTACTGCAGAGAATTGAAACTTGGCTCTCTGCATCTTGTTTCTAATGCTCACCCCGATTTCCTTAAGCTGCCTGCTACTACAGAAACAGGCACTGCCAGTGAAGGCTTGTGCTGAGGACCGCTAATACCTTTTCCAGATAACTGGCCATGGAGAACTGTAGGCTCCAGTCTCTCTCAATGACCACTTGTTATCACCTCGCTCAGACTCTTATTAAGGCAATTTGTGGTTCTGACAAGTCACCAAAAGACCCTGGAAAAGCCTAACTTAGCTCCTGGGTCACTTGGAGTTGCAGCCCCATATGACTTTATATGATCTTTGGCTCTCTTGTCTGTACTTCAACTCAAAGCAGGTAAACAGAAATGTTTTGCGTTTTTTCTCTATGGCATTTGCATCCATCACCTCTCCTGAGACTCACCTGTTTGCTCACAGGCCTTCAGGAAAAGGGAGATGGTTCCGAGAGGGTCAGTGAGGGAAAGGTGGCTGGAAGCCAACACTCACATGTCCCCAGGGCAGCACACAGAAAATGTAGGTGGGGAGATTGATCTTTCATTACCTGACACGCTCAGACCTTTTCTTTGTCTCTCATTCAGCAGTGAATTGTCTAATGGGTTCGTTTTATGCCAGCCTGAATGTTTTGCAGGAGGGGAAAAAAAGGCAATGCAAATGAACTGGACTCCTGTTTATGTTTTAGATTTGATATTAAAACCTGTGGATGAGCTCTGTCTGACCTCAGGGTTACAAGAAATGTCAAGTAGGAAACACCTCAAAATTGTGCTTATTACAATCCTGTACCATTAATTGGATATATTTTTGGAATTATAACTGATAAGACTGTTCTGAAGAAAACTTCCTTTGCTTTAGGTAAAAGTGTGTAAGAGAGGCAAGAAGACTAATGACCATGCAGAAACTGTGCTTGGCAAGGGCTGGACAGCACAGCCTGTCTTTGGAATTGGCTCCTTATTAGATCCTAGCATCCAAAAAATAACAAGGCACTGTGAACTGCTGGCTGGTAACACTGCGATGTGACCGAGTCATCCTACTGAACCCACTGTCATCCTCAAATGAGGGATTGGTTTGTCTGGCTTGCTCCACTGGAACTTCTGCAGTCTACACTCCTCAGAGCACAAGCAGCATACAGTGCATATCACTGATTAATGATGGTCTTTATTACAGTCAGTAGAAGAGATGAGCTCGGTTTTGTTTGGTCTTCTGGGCTTTCATTCCTAATTAGAAACACTCAGTCATTAATAGAAAACTCAGTCACAGAGCCTGGTTAAAAGTAGATCAAGAACAAGTGAAAAAAGGCTTATGGAGGCTCTGAGATCTTGCCTACTTCTGTCTTGGTGACATCTCTGCAGGACAAACAGTCATGATGCCACCACACCTGCAAGGACACCTTCCTCACCCACTCCAAACCCCTTTAGTAAAGGAAACATGGTCATGCTTAGCAGGGATAGCTCTCTGAAATCCCCCCACATCAACATCCAAAAGGAGAACAAGAGACAACAAGGTTGACAACAAGTCCTATTTTTCCTGACTACAGCAGTGATGGTAAGTGGGAGGTTTCTGAACTCCACAACTCACCCTCTTCAGCCATATCTTTATCCAGGACCAGCTTCCCATGACGGAGGAAATTCAGAATGGGTCCAAAGTAAGTGGGGTCCCGATCTATTAGGTATGCACCAGTTTCATCCTAGCAACAGAGATAGATCACAAGGAGAAAAAACCCAAGGAAAACTTGTAACCAACCTTCAAATACCCTAGAATACAAGAAAATTCAAACCTAAGAAAAATGTCCACTATTTCTAAGATTCTTTGGAAACCATGAGTCCCTGAGAGTCCCTAGCCAAGCCAGCCCAGCTTGGATTTTAACTCCTCTATTGGTCTGCTCAGCATGCCCACCTCAGCATGAATCAATCCATCTGAAGAGGCCCAAAAAATAGGCCTCAGTCTCTTTGTGCAACTGTGCATCTAGGCCTGGTGTGAGAGAGCAGAGATCCCCTTACAGGGAATAAGGCTGAGTCAGGCAGACACAGCTGGGAAGTAGACCCAGGATGTGGGGTGACAGAGAGGAAGGAGAGCAGGAGCGGGGGGGAGATGGCCTCTCTTTTCCCCAGCTTGGGAAGGCAGGTGCCAGGCTGCAACACAGCAAGGTGGGATCTGGCATGGGGAAATCCTTCCCGGGAGAGGGGGGGAAGGAGCAGGCATTTCTCACTCAGTTGCTCCTGCAGCTGCCGGGGTCTGGGTCCGTCCCTGCATCCCTCCAGCCCTCCCCATGCTCGGTGGGGCACGGTGCGGGAGGCAACCCAGCTGCCTTACCCGGTCCGACTGCAGCTCCTCGCCCTGGCACAAGCGACACAGGAAAGATTTCTGCTCCCGACACAGGGTCTGCCTGGTGGTGAGGAAGACGGTGCCCCCCACATTGAGCCTCACCCACTTGGCCTGGGTGCCAGCGGGTGGCGGGATGTCCCAGGTGCAGCGTAGCCCCACGGCGCCCTGCATCTCCTCCCTGCCCTCCATCCTCATCCTCACCCCCACCTCCCCCACGGCGTGCAGGGACTGCCGCAGGTGCTGCCTGTCGGAGAATGCCGGGATCTGTAGTTTATCTGCCTCTCCCTCCGCAGCAGCCGTGTTTCCTGGGGGCCAGGATCTTCCCTGTGACTACCAAGGGAGTCCTGAGAGGAGGAAGGTTGCTCGGCGCTGGAGGATATCACTGCAGCTACTGGGGCGGGCAAAGTCACAGCTCCACAGCGCTGACACTTCCTGGCTTTTCCCCTGTTCCCGTTTTCATAAACCATGGGCCGGTCAGCATTCCGGAGGTGCAGGGTGTTATGCAAAAATCGTCGGCATTTATTTCCATAGACATCCTCTCTGGCTCATTAAAAGGTTCTGGGAACTGTAGTTTCGCAGGGATATGCACAAAAGGGTGATGGGAACTGTAGTTTTCCCAGCTCGCTGTTCCTGCAGTGAGGATGCTGTAACGAAGGGGACTGCACCACATGACCCCAGCCCTGCGGCTGGTACTCTGCCTGCTTCCAGTCCTGGGTCTAGTCCGCAAGCTTCCTCGGAGACAGGAAGCACAACCTGCTCCCTGGCAGTGGGCAGATTAGGCCCCTCAGTGCCGTACTTCACAGCATTCCCTTCAGGACATCCATTACCCCAGGCTCACGGCTCAAGTGCCGCGTTAGCTGCCATACTTTCTTGCAGCAAAATATGCAGACAGTTGCCTTCTTGCTAACATACGTAGGGACACCTCTGAGAACTGTATTCTGTATCTGCATGAAGTGCTGGCAGGGGGCAGGAATAATTTTTCTTTCAGCTCAGAGGAGTTGCTGACTCAGCAAACTCCCCCCCTGTGCTGCTCTACCAGCACAAACCCCCCACGTCCTTCCCCTGGGCTCCTGCCATCCCTGGTTGTGTCTGAGCAACAGAGAGCTCCGACTGTAACTCAGCTCTGTGTGGAGTTTTACCTCTGCCCCGGGCACGTATCGCCTGCCGAGACCGATGTGCCAATCCCGTGTTATGGAATGTAGCCTTGCCTCTGTCCCTCGCTCCTGCCAGGCTGAGCCTGGTGCTCAGCAGTTCATGCCCCAGGGGACTCTGTTCAAACGCACTCCTTGGCACGAGCACAACCTGAACAAGTTCTCTCTCCTGCAGCTCTGCTTTTCCCACTCCCACCTAAGCACAGCTGTGCTTGCCAGCAGCTCGAGCACATTAGGAATGGAAAGGAAAGGCTGGTGTTTCAGCCCATTGTGGCTCAAAACCTTCCTCCACCTAAGCAACTTCCTGGCTCTTCCTTGACAGGACAATACAGCACTGCAGAGACATACAACACTTTATTTTTCTTGCATTTGGATCTTAGTGCCTTTTTAGGTGAGGGCTTATTGAGTGAAGAGGCTGGATAAAGAGAAATATTATGTTTTACTCTTACATTCCTTTTCTTCTTGTCCTTCCTTCTTCTTTTACTTGCAAATCACTCCCTTTTATCATTACAGGAGAAGGCAGCATCACCCTTCCCCCAAATCACCCAGGATTTCCTTCACAAAGATGGCATGTGTACTTTACTCCTTCTGGAGGAGTGCCAAGAGGAGGAGAGGAAGAGAGGGTAACATGGAAAAGGTTTCAAGATTGCTGACCTTCAGCTAATTTAAGCACAGGAACAATCCAGCTGCTCCAGGGTGTAAATTCAAATAATTCTGAACCAGCACTAGAGTGACCATTAACAGAGAGAGCATGAAAAAATATTTTTGTCTACCAACACGGAGCAGGCTCTGGCCAAAATTATTGCCCAGCCCTTGGATTAGTCTCCACTGAGCAGTAACGTGCATCGAAGATGCTCACACTAACACTGACCCAAGCTGAAGCATCACACAGTGCGACACAGCTCTGGGCTGTCAGACTGCTGTCCTCCTAATTCTGACTCAAACCACAGCAAATTGGAGACCTCTGCCCTGCACTCTGGTGTGTGAGGACTGCAGGACCCTGTCTGTACTGGCTGCAGCTCCAGCACAGAACTGAGGTGAGGACTGTGGCTCTCCGATATGAATGCAGCAGTTGGGTGGCAGCCTATAGTCCCTTATCTCCCCCCCGCCAAGAAATCTGCCCTGCCTTCATTTTTTCCCCTCTTTTACCAAGGGTTCACCCTCTCCTTTTCCTCCTCTCACAGTCCCTCAGCCTCTTACTGCTTTTTAGGGTCTCTTGTTCTCAACACCTTCTTTTCCTACCTCCCCCCTGACAATGCTGCTCACGAGTCCAGGGTGGTCTATATTGAAGGCATGCTTTCTTCCATCAATACCAGTCTCCACCTGTGGCTGGAACCTCAAGTCTTGCTCACCCCAGGGCCATGGGGTGAAAAGTTAATTGCTAAATCTAAAGAGACATAGGAAATATGTCAAGGAACACCACTTCCAATACCAGAGCCTTCTCTTCTGCAACATACAGCAAAAAATTTACTGGAAGCCCACCAGATCAGGGATTTCCCCACAGTATGTGAAAATCCTCTTTAGGAAGAAGCCAGTGTGGGGCAAGTTACCAACTGAAATGCTCTGATGAGCTTGTGTGAGCTAAATACAGACCTGATTGCACACCATCACCAGATGTAGTTGTTAAAGTCCCCTAAAAACAAGTAAAAGAACACAGGAGAGGTAAGTTTAACAATCGGTGCTGTTTGGTCAAAGGTTGGACTCGGTGATACCAGTTTTATGATCTATGTTAATGTTAATCTTAATGTTTTATGATTCTATGACTTGTTCCTCCTGCCTTTATGATAACTGTATATAAAACACATGTACAGAAACAGAAACAAGAGCAAGCAAGAGCTTACATGGGGCTGTGTGATGGTCTAAGACCGTACAGCCCTGCTGAGTACCCAGTGAAATCATGGGGACCATTGCACTCACAGACTGGGAGCAGGAAAAACTTGACAGCCACTGGATACTGGGCTGAACAAGAGCTGAGGAGAACAGAGCAGGGGGTAAATGGGAGTGTCTTGGTTCAGCAGTCAGGCCTGCAATGCAATCCTGCAGCAGGTTACACACTGCAGTGCTCTGATGAGCCAGCTTGGTACGCGGCATATGATGCACCTCTGGCATTGTGGAGCTGCTCTTATGGAACTGTTGTGTTGTGGAACAGCAGTGGGAGCAGGGATCACCATGTGTTGGCACAGACAGTGTCACCACTCTGACAGGCTGGGAACACATATTGGGGATTACATGGTGTGAGGCACCAGAGAAGAAACCAGGAAGAACTAGTCAGCATGTCCATGTAGGATCAGTGCCACAGTCTTTTCTGCAGGAAGTGGAGAGAGGAAGACAAGTGATGCTCTGACATTTTGCCATTAGCTTAATTGAATTAAGGAAGAGGAAGGCAGGTGACAAAAAAGACAAGTGAAGAACAGGGGACCATGGGATTACTTTTGACTAGACCAGACTGTTTTCACAGAACCCAAATCTCCTTCAGGACAAAAGTATTGCAGATAGTAAAATATACCAATAAACCAATGAAGAGTTTACATGCTGGCCTGGGATTCTCAAATTTACATAGAGAGTTGTAAAAACTCTAGTCTCAAGTTAGTCACAGGTCAATGTGACCTTCCGCCTACGTCAGAGCTGTTGTTTAGGCTACTTTTTGGCTACCATGAGCCCTATTCCACCAAAGATATGCTATTCCCATTTCCCTGTGGCAAATTTTCCACGGGAAAGTCATGAACATTAGTGATTTGCATTATATCCACTTCTCCCCAGCTGTCAGTTCCTATAGGAAACCCACCCACTGAGTCAGGGACATCAAGATCTGCAGAACATTTACAGTCCTGATGTAAGTCCCCTCAGCTGTTCCATATGTCCAGTAGCATCTGTTATAGCTCAAAATAGGTTTTTGCAGTCTCCAGGCTTTGAAAACATTGTCTCTGTCTTCACAACGTTCTCAGTGCTTTGCCTGCATCATGAGAACAGATCTCACTAAAAGGAGGGGAAACATCAGAAGACACTCTTGGATAGATTTTTGATACATGATATAAGAGGGCATACCCCAGAAAAACAAAGTATCTTGCTGTGGGAAAGAATATCTCAGTTTCTCCTCTGTGAAGAAATCAAGGCAAAGCTAAGCATCTGGGAAAAGATTTGCCAAAAGCTGGGAAGAATCACTGAGATTTTGTAGCAGAAAATTCAGCCTGAGAAGGGCAATTGAGTACTGCCAAGCTTGGCACAAATACCAGCGAGGAGGAAGGGCCCTGCTAGGTGTCATCAAGCCACAGGGGTGAAATGTAGAGCGAAGGGAAGGAGAGGGAAGTTTTGCACTTAATTTGCCATCTCCAGGTGGATGCCTGGGCTGTGCCACACACCTCCCTGCAACACATCTCAGTCTCAAGAGGAAGCAGAGAGATTCCCACTGACCCCAAGGACTGCTGGGTCAGCAGCAAAAAGGAAACACAGTGCTTAAGATGCATCGCCAAATATTCTGGAAGGACATGCAAGAGCCAGCTCCCTGCATCTATTGCAAGTAAGACTGAAGCAGTATGTCAATTTTTCTAATAACTAAAATTTCCTGGAGAAACAGAGCAGGCAGAGCACTCGTCTGGTCATATAATCACAAAATCAGCCTCTCTGTGTACTAGAGGATCATTTGTTTCAGACCCCTGTGCACTCTGTATACTCGGCACTTGCTGTAATACCAGCCCTAAGTCCTCAAAGAGCTGTGTTTCAGTCTGGATGCAAGCAGGGAAATTGCAGGCTGTCTGTCACTGGCTGCTCTGGCCGTATGTGTGAGTGGGGAGGACAGAGGAAGAAATAAACTGGACAGTTAAACTCCAGCTCCCCAGGAGGTGAGCAGAAATAGAACTTGCATGCATGCAAGCCAAGGCCAAGAAGAAGCAGCCAAAAGAGGCAAGAGGAAATGCAAAGAATAAACACTCAGCAATAGGGAAGAATCTAGTCCTTGCAGTCAAATCTGTGACAATAAGCGTCCACTGCATTCCCTAGAAAGGGAAACCCCATCATCCATAGATGTCTACAGGAACCTGTTGCTGTAAGCCCAAGAGAAGAAACTGTCTCATTAACTTCTAAGCTAACAGTAGGCCAGAAGAGATGCAGGCTTCTTTTGTGGGAGGGTTCTGTGGTTTTTTTGTTTAGTTTTGGGCATTGTTTGTAGAGCAGAAAATCACAAATTCTTGAACATTATCAGGGATACCTGGTGTGCTTTCAGCTTTTAGATATAAGAGAAAAAGGTCTTGGGATAAACAGGTGCCAGTGTGGGCTATTCCTCTGTAGGTCTCAGTTCTGCTAAGTTTTTAGGGGAAGATTACATGGTAAGAATGAAAATACCCGTGCAGTCCACTTTCCACTATGTGAGCTGACATCCAGTGTTTCAAGAACAGAGCTGTGACTGACAACTGCAGACTTTAAGGCCAAAAAGCAAATGGACAAGGACTGAAAGGAGGAAGATGGTGCAGAGACCCAAGAGAGAGACATGCCACTGCCTTTCCTGGGTCAAAGAGCTTGTTGAGGATAAGAAGTGTGGTTCCATGCACAGAGAAAAGGAAACAGCTCACTTGAATCTCACTGTGGATGTAGTGATTCCATAAAAACAGAATTCCTGAAAAGGATTCACCCAAGCAACACTCACGTAAGTTCCATTCAGCAGAAAGACCTTGAAACATGTTTATTTACACTCTTTAATCCCAGAATCTTTTCTTTTTCTCAAGGGGGATTTTGGACCATGGGGCTACAAGTACACACTGCAGTTAAGAGTCCAAGTACAAGAAATACAAATCAAGTCTCTAGCCTAATTGCCAACCTGAAAGCCATATTTGCTCCTTTAAGAGCCATGTCTTTCCACAAAGATTGGCACTCAAAATGGCCATAAAGTGCATGGGTGGGACAGAGGCAGAGAGCACGATTATGAGGCAAAATTATATAGGTATGACCATCCTGTGAATGAACATGATTGAATGTTTTGAGTCAGGAGCTTGGCTTAATTAATTCCCCATGCTGGCAGCAGCACTCTCTGCCATCCATCTGATACGGTGAAATGGTCACAGAATCACAGAATGGCTGAGGTTGGAAGTGACCTTGGGATGACATCTGTTCCACCCTATCTGCTCCAGCAGGGTCACCTAGAGCTGGCTGCCCAGAACTGCTGTCATCTTTACCCTCCTAAGCAGCAGCAGCAGCAGGGTAAGGAGAAAGCGTGGAAGCACAATGTGCACATAATTGCTTTCCAGTGCCTTCACCTAAAGACACTTAACCAGGAATGCTAAACCCATCTTTTCCAAATCCTGTTTCAAGGCAAACTACCTGCACAGCTGGGAGACAATGCAGCCTATTACACTGTTTTCCCCTTTCCCTCAGAAATAATATTTTCAGGCTGTGCCCGCATGTACCACTCCACCCAGGCCCCGTCGTACACTGCAACATCTGGTTTGCCACAGAGGTAGGCCCCCAGAGCGACGTGGCAGGCAGTGACCCCAGAGCCACACGTGGCTACCACTGGCTTTAAGAGGTCCACCTTCTTCTCCTGGAACAGAGTGCGGATCTGCTCAGGGGTCTTCTCTAAGCCAGACTCTGTGAGGAAATCAGTGAAGGGGATGCTCGTCGACCCAGGGACATGACCAGGCTCAATTCCTGGATAAAAAACAATACAGATAGTAATTAACCTCTATTGTCTGGGATAAGTCTATTGCAAAGCCTATTCTGTTTCACTGGGAGGAATATTTATTACTTAGTGTATTTTGTTAAAAGGAATACATTTATTTCTGTTACACTTTGTTTTACTAGATTACTGATTGTTCAGGAAGGATGGCTTTATGTGTAACCCTCATGCTACCACACGGACACAACCCTGTGAAGTTCTGTTCTTTCCCCTAGTTCCCTCCATATCCTTCTCCACATCAGAGCAACCCACACTGATGAAGCACCTCCACAGGCCGTTCTGAGGGGAAGAGTAGCACCAGTACTTGGAGAGACCAATGAGAATCTTTGGGAGTGTATTGAAAGCTGTGTTCCTCACCCCAGCCCCTCATGAGGAAGAAAAGATACATGGCTTCATCACTGCTGAATTTTCAAAGAGTAGCACTCGCTAGACAAAAGAAGAGGAGGACAGGTGGACACACTGCCTCAAGTCCCATCCCATAAAAGACAGCCATTATTTCCCATTATTACCTCTACGGGAGTCAAAGTGATGGGCACCTTAAATTAAGCCCCTCTTTATAATGCCAATGTCTCAGAAGGCACATTACCATCTCGGGGCTCTGGCTCTACTCCCCGGAACCGTCCTGCAGCACGGGCATCCACTAGCTGGAAGCGATGAGAATCCAAGTTGTCTAAGACATCCTCATAAGTTTTCACCAGGGACTTGTCCAAAGAGGCATGGAACTCAGATGGAGCTACCTGGGTTTTCCCAGAGCTCAGCGCATTCCCCTCTCGCTGCCAGTTCTTCAGGCCACCATCCAGAAGGGAGACAGCTTCGTGTCCAAAGACCCGGAACATCCACCATACCCGGGGTGCTGAGAAGAGACCTTGGTCGCTGCCATCATACACCACAACGTGGGAATCATTCCCCACACCCAGCTTCCCTACATACTCGGCAAAGTCACTAGCCTTGGGCAGCATGTGATCGTAAGGCGAGGTTCGGTCACTGCACTGGTCAATGTCGAAGAAAACCGCACCAGGGATGTGGCGCTCCTCAAACTCCCGCCTCGGATCACGCTTCATCTTCGGCAAATACCAGGATGCATCCACGATTCTCAAGGCCAGGCCAGCTTGCTGGGACTTGATGGTTTCTGAAAGCCATTTTGCAGACACCAGAGCTCGGTAGAGGAGTTGTTGCGACATCGTTCCTGAGTCCTGGCTGAGACTAGCCGATTTCTGGATGCTGCCTGAGTCCACCTGACTGCAGAAGGTAGAAAGTCACACATTAGAGACCGGCCTTTCAAAAAGTGACTGGACAAAGACGCATTTTGGGACTCATGTCTGCACTGAGATGCCAGCTAAGCCTACAATGAGGGGCTTGAAATGCTCCAGCCCTGAAAGTAGTTTCCCAGAGCTCATCCCAAACACTGCCCCAAGCGGGACAGCCACGACAGTCCTGCCCTGCGCCCAGCCCCACGCAGCCCCTCTGGCCCCATCCAGGGACCCCAGCCAGCACTGACAGCAGCCAGAGGAGAGCGGGGCAGCCCCAGGGACCAAGTGCCCCGGGGTGAGGCACGGCCCCACGGTTCTGCCCGTCCCGGAGCACACCTGCAGCCGGGGCCTTGCCGGGGCCCCGCCGCCGCCCGCCGCGAGCCCCCCCG
>VXAZ01005444.1:1676980-1758073 GCA_013399875.1 Gymnorhina tibicen | reverse complement strand
GAGATGGCGCGGCAGGGCCTGAGCCGGGCGCTGGTCACGGCCTCCTGGCTGGCGGAGGCGGTGCGGGCCGGGCGGGTGGGCGCCGGCCTGCGGGTGCTGGACGCCTCCTGGTACCCCCCCAAGGAGCGAAACGCCCGGCAGGAGTTCAGGGAGAGGCACATCCCCGGCGCGTCGTTCTTCGACATCGAGGAGTGCCGGGACAAGTCCTCCCCCTACGACTTCATGCTGCCCAGCGAGTCCCACTTCGCCGACTACGTTGGGGCGCTGGGGGTCAGCAATGACACCCACGTGGTGGTGTACGACGGGGACGAGGTGGGCACCTTCTACGCCCCCCGCGCCTGGTGGATGTTCCGGGCCTTTGGGCACAAAGAGGTCTCTGTGCTGAACGGTGGCTTCAAGAACTGGGTGAAGGAGGGGCACCCCGTCACGGCGGAGGTCACCCAGCCCACCCCGGCTGTCTTTAAGGCCAGGCTGAACAGGGCCCTGGTGAAGACTTTTGAGGAGATGGTACAGAACGTGTCGTCCCTAAAGTTCCAGGTGGTGGATTCCCGCCCTGAGGGCCGGTTTCGGGGGACAGAGCTGGACCAAGGTAATGGAGGTGGGACTGGCACCTGCCCCAGAATGGGATGAATGTCAATACTAGACTGGGAGTAACAGCTCCTGGCACCCGTCAAACAGGTTTTCCTAGTGCACAGGCATGCCTCAGCCTGACTCATTGATTACCTTAAGCGATCCACAGTTGCACGTTCAGATCCCAGCGCCATCACAGAATGCTTTTGTTGCAATTGGCTATAAAGCTGCAGGAGGAAATAGCAGAAAAGGGCTGCAGTCATTTGGTTCCAGGATCTCCCATCCCACACCCTGCAGTTTATCAAAATGCAAACATGGGAGGTGAGAGCTCCCAGGGGTTTGTTCAGGGTCCTATCTAAAACCAGCAGGCACGCACAAACTATCAGTATTCATACAGGCACCTCTCACCATAATGAGTGCACCAGCAAAAGCCAAGGTTTTAGGTAATACAGTAACCCAAGGGACATTGTCCTTATCGCTCTCATTCCCAGCAAACAGAGAATTTGCTTGCGCTGATCTTTGTTCTTTTGCTTATGTAAGAAAAGGCTGAAGCCTTTAGCGAATGTATGGGGTGTCAGCCTCTCTCTTTTGGATGCCCCAAGTTACAGGAACAAAAACTGATTTTGTTACCTCGGTTATGCACTGGACACGCAAGTAGCAGGGGTGGGAGAAGTCCTGTGCAGTGGGGACAGCAGGTACAGCCTGGAATGAAATTGAAGTTGGTTAAAGGAGGCCTTTGCTGTGTAATTTAAGCCTTGGTATATCCCAGAATAACCTCCCCTCTGAAAGGGTGTAAAGGAAACTTTCCTGACTGACCATTCAGGAAGCACTCCGGCAATCACACTCCCACCACCAGACACTTTTAACTGCTGGGACCAAAGCCCCTTCTCAGCAGGCAGCTCCACTGAACTGATGGGTGTCCCGCTTGACTCCCTGCGCACCCTGTACACACATTCAGACCAGGTTTTCTTACCGTCTCGAGCCTGGGTCTCCCTTAGCAGAGCCTCAAAAGTCTGGTTCCTTAAAGCAATTTATTAACAGCACAATAACACAGAAACGGCTTGAGCTGGTGCCTCTAAGGAGGGACCTGAACAAAGGAAACACTGAACTTTTATGTCCTCCCAGTCTGTGTGTGACAAGGTTCTGGCTCTTCCTGCTGAGTCCTCGGCTCCTGCTGTGTCTCGGTGTCCGGTCACCTGGCTGTGCCACAGGTCCTGTGCCCTCTGTTGTGCAAAAGGTCGGCACCAGTTCCTGGCCTCTTGCCTGGGGCTCTCACCAGCCGGAGCTCAACCTGCGGCTGACGCTGCAGCTGCACGCCGAGCTACCTGCACTGAATGTGTTCCTCAACAAGGGAATCACAGAAATGGTTGGAAAAGAAAGAGTTTCTAGAAGAAAGCACAGGAAAGCTCAGCAGCAGCTGGGCCTGAGCAGAGCCCAGTTGGGTCTGAGCAGAGCCCACACTGCCGGAATGTGCAGTGGGCTGTGGTCCCCAGGTGGTGCTGCCCCACAGGTTGTTGCCATTCTGTCCTGGCTGTTCACATATGTGTGTACGGCTGTACAGCTCGTTAGCGTGACACCATGTCCTGAAGTACATTCCTGCATCCAAACTTCAGGAGCATTTGGCTGTAAATGACTCTGTACACGTGGGTGGCCCAGGTGTCCACAGTGAGCCCCCCCCAACACATCTGACCCATGCAATGACAATGTGAAAGGTGGGAGAGGTAATGGGAGTGATGGAGGAGACTGTGGCAGGGGAAAGGGAAAGTTAGGCTTATCGCTCATTCTATTTCTTCTCATACTACAGCCCATCAAAGTGAAGGTTGAATTTTAACCTCAAGATGTGACTAAAATGCTCCTTGCTGGGAGCTGGTGGATTTTGCATTCTTTCCCAAGGTGAGGGTTGTCACCAGGTGACAAATACCGCAGCCCCAACAGCATCTTCAAAACAGATTTTTCCTTTGAAATGAGTCAGCATGGAGCAGCTTATTTGTGGTGGTCCAGTTTTGCTTCCCACAGCAGATCCAGCAGGATAAGCACTCCAGCTGCAGCTGCTCATTCCACAGGAGCTTGACAGCTTTCTGAACCGAGCTAGCCAGTAGCAGCACATCAGCCAACAGTGGGTAAAAGACAGTGCTTACACCTAAAAGAGCAATTTGAAATCAATGCTGATTAATTGCAGGGGTCATCCAATCAGGGAGGGTGCAATTTAGAGAAGACTAATGGTCTTCAGGTTAAGGAACTTGCTGCCTTCTCAGGTGATTTCAGTTTAATTATTGCTTCAGTTCTTGACTTCCTAATTAAGTCAATTAATCTCTCCTGTTCTGTGAACTCCATCTCTAGAAGAGGCTAATTGCAGCTGACTCCTTTGCCTCTAGTTTTTCAGTTCTTTGTGGTAAGAATTAATTGTCCCTGTTTTATTTTTATCCTTGCTGGGATTTAGATCTCTGTACTGGTTAAGATAAGCCATAATACAGGACTATTTTTTATTTGCTGGAAGAGGTTCTCCAAAGTTGCCAGAGTGGAGAAAAGTAGGTATTTCTCTAAGCCAGGTCTCGTAGGTTTTGAATGCAGGTATTGCTTTGGGTGAAAATCCTGGGTGTTCATGCAGAGTGTGCAGCATAAGCCTGACAGACGTGCAGCCCTGACCTATGCACCGAGTAGTTCGAGGGGCCCCTGCACAGTGCTGTGTTTCTGCAGGAACTAGCACCCGAGGGCTGATGATAGAAATAATTACATGGTGGTTGCCAGTGCTGACCCTCTCTGAGTGCTGGGCACTGAAAACTGATGAACAAGAATTGTAGCTAACCAAATGCATACAGAAAAGTTGTGAATTTCTGAATTCTGAGGGGAAAGTTGCCAGGCAAGAACTCCATCATCTAGAAAAGAGAGCAAACCCAAAATCATTTCATGAATTTACAGGTATTTTTTTTCTCATTCTCAGCCCTGAAGTAGTCCTTGTCTCCCTGTGGCATACAGAACTCCAGATTTTGCCCATTTTCCTAGCTCTCCATCCTGCCTGCCCCAAACATAAAGCTTTTGCTCGTCTTAAATGTTCAGTTGGAATGAGAATGAAATGTACATTTTTCTTCCCTCTCTCCTCTGAGAGGATTCTGCAGCTGGGAGTGGACTGGCTTTGCTTTGACTGTGTAGTAATACTTGAGGCACAGCAATGGAAAGCGAGAGACTTTATCAAAGTCTGTTTCAACCCACAGGAACCTACAAGGACTTTCAGGGAGCTGGCCAGGACCAAGCCTAAAGTGTTCCTTACAATGTGTTCACGGTAGGTTAGACAAGATCAGTAATTGTCCCTTCTAAGACTCCATTTGAATGGAAGAGAGAGATAAACAAGGAGGCATTTGGAAAAGAACTATCTGCAGCCAGCACACTCCAAAGCCACAGGGAGTTAAATATGGGCAGAGCAAATCTTTTATCTTTTTGACATTAAGAAATTCCATCTGGAGCTTTCATTGCAAAGGGAAGGCTAGAGAGGAGGAGCTGTGGTCTTAGATAAATAGCCAACAATAAAAACAATATGTAAGCAGAGAATCTAACAGATGTGGAAAAGGGGATTAAGTAGTGAAGATAAATATTACAGGTTATAAATTGTGAGGAAGGATTGCCAGACACCAAGCTGAGTGAGACTTGGCAAAAGGAATTAAAACAAATAACAAAAACTCCTGGAACAGAGTGAACAAAAGAGAACAAGGAGAGAAAGAATAAATAAGGTTGCTGTGCAGTTAGCAGGGGTTCCAGGAAGAAGATTATTTGTGTGTGGTCTCAGAATTATACTGAGCCTTGAGTCTGTGCTACCATGTTTTTTTCTCTCATAAGGATAAGTCTGCAGAGCAGGGAGAGAGCTAACCAAAAGATATCCCCATGCTGAAATCAGTGAGGCAGATGATCTCTATCCCTAATATGTGTCAAAAATCAGTCATGTGACATTACAACTTCATGAGGCAAGTATTTGACAAATTTAATCAAAGCATGGTTCTGTGGGACAGAAACAATTCCAAAGTTCATATTTAGAACTGGGGGTACTGCACAACCTAGGCACCTGCTGGTCTTCTAACTTGGATAGACTGGGAGGCTTTCAAAAAACTCTTCAAGAAAAATTGTTTTAAATGAAGGAAAAATTGAGTAAAATACATTGGTAAACTTGCACTGCAGCTAAGGGCTTTATTTCCTTGCCAACAGAATTGGTTGGCCAGATAAGAAAAATGGGAAGATGCATGTCTGGAAGTTATGTCTGATCTTTTCTTCCAGCCACTGGAAGCACCTGCAAGGTAGAGTTGTGCCATTTGGACTTCACTAATGCTTTGGAGATAACATTAGAGGGGCGTTTATTAGCTCAATCTGAGGAGAGTGCAAATAGCACAAATACTGTTAGATTAAAAAAAATTGACTGCAAAAGAGATAAGTGAGATAAGAATAGCATGTACTGAAAGATCTATGGGGCTGGAAGTTGCCAGCATGGTCCCATCATTATGCTTCTGTGTTTTGTTTCATGTTTTTCTGAACCACTGAGGCATTGAAAATAGGGAGTTTTTACTGAAATGTGCTGCTGGCATAGACGTGGGAAGGTCTAAATGATCACATGGGGAGAATTACATGAGGTGCCACCTGCAGATGTAGGAGTGACAGGAAGTATAACACTACAGAGAGCAAAATGAATGTTTAGTAGCCCAAAACACTGAACTGCTTGAGTTTCTCTTACAAGGTGATGACACACATTTGGAAGCAATAGCAGAGGGTAAGACTTGGATGAATTAGTTGGGTGCAGGAACATCATATGTGATTTAGCCTTGGCAACAACCTTGGCAACTCCTGTCTACCAACTATGATGCTAGAAAATGCCGCTTCTTTATCCAGAAGCCTGCTGGACACCTAGAGCTGTTTCTAGGGTGGCCAAGACAGAGAAAAGTGTATCTAATGGGCTCTTACTGGGTTTAGGCTAAGGACTTGAGGTTGTTGGGAGTGCTGAGGGCTTGCCATCAGTCTGTTGGAGCAATAGCAGAAGGGCAGAAAAACTATGTTTCAGCCATAGGGCAGTGTTAGCTCAAGGATAAATGGTGTATGGACTGACTGTGATGATCTCAACACTGGAAATTAATATTCCTCCTCACATGAGCCAGGAGGTGCTTCAGTGGGAAGTTTCATGACAAGAATCCAAACTGTTTCTGAGATGGATGTTTTTTTGAAAGGCAGCTTATAAAATGATTACTGTAGTAGCTGGGGCCCAGGCTCTGTAGTCCTAGGGTTCCTTCCTGGAGTTTTAATGGTGGCTGCATGGAGTATCCTCTGTTTCACACAGGGCAGGAGCAGACATATCCTCTGCCTTGTTCAGATCCCAGCTGCATCCAGCCTTGCCTTCCAGTCCTTTGTTTCTCTGCTCTTGACCTAGCAGAGAGAGATGATAAAGCTTCCTCAGCCACTCAAGAGCACTTCTTAGGTAGTCCAAGGAATTGTGGTTGTGTAGTTTCAGCTCTTTCTCTCAGCTGAACACCCACATATGTGAATAAGTACAGTTTTTACAGAATTCCCCATCTTTTACCCACAGAGTGCAAGCACTGGTCTCTGACTCCAACAGACTTTTGAATCTCTGGAGCAAGAAAGTCTCCCTATAGATCAAAGTCAAAACTGCTCTAGAATGAGAGCGTTTTTTTCAGATCTGCTCAGCTCCTACCTGAAGAATTGTTTAAGGGTGGTGAGTTGTCGGTCTCCAATAAGAGAGGGGTACAAACCTAGAGAAGCGATAATAGCCTGGGACACCTGGGAACTGAACTGATGGCCCACCAAGCTTCTTTGAGCAAGAGTTCCCTTCTAGTTCATCCTCCAGGACTTCCTGGTCTCAGTACACTTCCCAGTGCCCTAGGATGGCTCACGGACTTGTCTGTGTTGGGGTGATCACCAGTACTGCAGCAGAGCCTTGCAGAAATCCTTTGCTGAATGGCAGGGTCAGGATCATTTACTCTATGGGAAAGTGGTAGCCTAACCCAGGCATGTAAGAGGCTCCAGTAAGCAGCTTTGCAGTCTGAGAACTATATACGGGGTTTTCTCAGCTTTTGCTTCATTTTTTATTTCATCTCTGTCATACAGACACTGTACTGATGAGTGGGTTTTGCAGTTCTCTGTACTGAAGTGATAAACTGTTGTTTTCTGGAACTGGAAAAAATGTGGTGAAAGCATCAGTCCAAAACGCTGCCTCTTTTTTTTTCCTTTTCCTTTTTAAATGTTAGTCCCTGCAGAAGTCAGCAGTTTTTCTCCCAACTTCTCTCAGTAATGCTAAACATTTCTGAAGGATGCATGAGGTGACTCCTAGGCAACTGTGCTGTATTTCTGATGCACTCGGGGAGGATGAATCAAGAGACAAAGAGGGTCCATCTGGAACAGGAAGAGAGCTTGTGAAGCTGACTCAGGGCAGCTTTGATTGTCTTTAGGCTCTGTCTTTGTCCAGCAGAGCAAAAATTGCCTTCAATTCCTGCCAAAGCTGTTTTCCCCTTATATCTCACCATGTCATGTTACCACTCTGCATAGTGATGAAACTGCAGTGTCATTATGATGTGGGATGTCAATCTCTGACTAGGTATAGTTTAGTCATTTGACCGTAACAAAGTCAAATGATTAAACTTCCCCAATCTCTCCCATCTCCTGAGACCAGTTACCCTAATGATTTGGGCGAGTGGAAAGCTGCCAATGAAACAGATTACTATTCATGTGATTTTTTCAGACTTGTCTCATTAGAAGTTCAAACCTAGCAAGGAACCATTCCCTGAAACACATTTTCAGTGTAATAGATAATGGTTTTGGCTCCAGTGAGGCTTGATCCAAAGCCTCTCAAAATCATTGGAAAAGCTTCCATTATTAAGCCTTAAGAGTCTGAATTTGAAGGGCGTGATGCCAACCTTGTCCATCGTATTTTTGTATCTGCTACTCTCTAAAGACTTTGTCTTGACATGCAGCTTTGAACTTGCCTGAAGTGGTCAGATACACCAGCAGAAAAACAGAACCTGTGCTGATTTTATCTATGGAGTAGATAAGAAGTGATACAAAATCTAAATTCTGACTTCTCTGACCCCATTGTTCCAGGATAGCTGCCTCAGCTATCATATCCTGATGTGGCTGACTTTAAGGTCAGCCTTTATGATTTCTCTTATTTACTTTTCTGAAATATGATTTTAAGGTGATGCAGGAATAAACTGTGAACAGATAACCACTTGCGCAAATTCCACATAGAGGCCACGCTTCCTGCTTCTGAAAACCGTGTCACTACACACTGCTGGCATGCCTGGGGAAGGTTGGAAATGCACTGCTTTATTTCTCTTATCACGGGTGTCCTTAATGCCTTTGTTAGGGCCTTTTCTGTGGAGGTTCTTTGATTGCTGTCATGTCTAGGGCTTCTTCAGATTTCTACATCTTATTGCTTTCAGTGAGGAAACAGTTTGGTAAATATTCTGGAAGTTTTGACTTCAGCAAAGTTGAATAATGTTTGTCCTCTTCTTTTCAGCCCAATACCACTTTGCATCTTCATCATCAAGTGGAACAAATGAGTCTTTTGGAGAGAGTGAGACTATCTGCAGTGATGTCTCTTAATGTCTCTTGTGGGTGTCTTTCATCACCTACATTAATGTGTCCTTGCTCATGTTTCCTTTTCTGGTTCACTCTTGCAGGGTTGGAATCTGGCCACATCCCTGGTGCTGTGAACATACCCTTCCACTCATTCCTATCAGAAACAGGGCATGAGAAGAGTATTGAGGAGATCCAGGAAATATTCCGTGAGAAGAAAGTGGATCTCTCAAAGCCGCTGACGGCCACGTGCCGCAAGGGTGTCACGGCGTGTCAGATTGCCTTGGCAGCCTTCCTGTGTGGCAAGCGTGACGTGGCCGTGTACGATGGCTCCTGGTCCGAGTGGTTCCACCGAGCCCCACCACACTACAAAGTCTCCGAATCGAAGCGCAGCAAGGCCTAGAGGGAGAGCTGTGTCTGGGGCAATGCGGTCTAGCAGCTGCCTCCAGCCCAGGGTAAAGCAAAAGGGAGGAGGGGGAAGTAAAGAAAAAAATCGGTTGATTTAGATTTTGCCAATTTTTCTAAGAATTATCATTAGGTTTCTATTGAACTTTTGATTTTTGACAATTAATAAAATCTCAGCTGCTGCATCTGTGAGTATTTCTAATTCTCCTCTGTTACTTGCGACCTGCTTGTGTTGGGTGGGAAAAGCAGCTCTGCAACATGAAAGAGAGTTACACTCTGTGCCTGAAGACCTGGTGAGAGATCACCAGGATCAAGCAGAATGAATTAAAAGTCCAATGCTAAAATACAGCACTGGGTACTGGCCATGGGAGGGCCAAGCTGTGGTTCTGTCATTGACTCTGTGGGAGACTTCTTGCCAGCCCACCATCTTCCCATTTGTAATGTGGAAAATGGGAGTACTTTCCATATGGCAACTGGACCCAACCCACAGGGAGGTGTGTTGCCTCCTTGGGGTCCAGGTAGGGGACATCAAAAAGAAATGTATGGTATCAACTGGTATGGCCCACTGATTATTACCCTCTACTGGTGTTCCAGGTAGGCAGCAACAAGGACCCAACAAGAAGACTGAGACCAGAGAGCTCATGTGAAGCATTTGGAGATGCTAAAAGATCCAGTTCTGCTGAAATATGGTCTTGTTGATTATCATGACTGTGTTAGGAAAGTCTCCAAGAAATCCTGTATGTGTGATGAGAGCTTTTGGGCACAGGTATTTCATGAGACATGAGCTTTTTACTCTGCTCCTTGTTTGTTTCAATCAGTGAGGATAACCCGTCTCTACACCCTGTGAGTTCTGTTTCCAATTGAGCTGGAGCCCACAGCTCATAGAGGGAGGGAGCATTGTTCCCTAGCAACCATTTTTACTCTTCAGCCTTTATCCCACCTTCATACCTGGACTTCAGCAGGACCTGCCTGCTTGTACAAATCACCAGTTGCCACACCGGGGATCATGGACCAGGTGAGAGAGGTAGTTATGGAAGAGGCTTTGCCTCTTGGTAAATCATGGATCTTTCGATTTTTTTAATTAAAAAATAAAAAGAAGAGAGAGAAATGTCATTTTCACATCCATGGGGCTCCTCAGGTTTGGAAAGTCACTGAAACCTCCTCATACTTTGGAGACCCAGTCAAATGTGGAAGGCCTATGAGATCACTCTTGGCCACATCCGGTGGCTGGTGAGAATGGCCAGTTCCCACACCTGTCTGAGGAGGTTTTCTGCCTGGGAAAAAACAGCTCACTGTTTCCTCAAAGGCTGCATGTCAGGAAAGCCAGAGTATTAGGCTATGCTAAACATTTCATTCAGAAAGAAAGATCAAGTTTAATCCTTTTTAGCTCTTTGATCAAGATGTATCTTTTCTGATTGGTTGCCTATTGTCCTTCACAGAATTGGCATAGCAAAGCAGTAAGTAGACATGCTTCTGTGGTTCTGTTATCCAGGAGGATGGTAAAGTGGTCTTAAAGTCCTTCTTGGCCTCAGGATGTAGGATTCTCTGAGCAGTGCTTTGACCTTGGACCTTTAGGGATGGAAGTAAAATGAACAATAACAATCACATACAATTACAATGTTTATATAATAACAGTGACAACAACATCATATATAGCTACAAAATAGAAAGTAGGAACAGTTGCTTTGGTGTAATTTTGTCCAAGAGGAACTGGGGAAATGAAAGGTATGGATGAATGGGATTTGGGAAATGAGCACATTGCCTCATTATACAGAAATTCTGCTTTGTTGGAAGAAATGGGAGAGGAGGAATTTCTACATCAGCAGACTGGAAAGTTCTTCCCACTGAATATAGTAATAATAACAAGCAGACGTTTTTGTTTTAAGTAGGAGGTGGGAGTTAGCACAGCAGTTTATTTAGCAGCGGATTCCTGCACTTTGATCATGTGGAAGTGTATGGCTCTTCTTTAAAAAGAAAGAAGAGCAATAGAGAAAAGAACCAGATCGTTCCCTGTGAGTCAGGACTGGCTTCCTCTCCTCATCTCGTGGCCCCGTTGTTTTTGTGGGAGAGGTTCTGCAGAGCATGCAGCACTGACTCCTGGAGTCTGGCTGATACAGTAACTTCAGCTTCAGGATCCTGATACTTTGTAGGATATGGTGCTGCAAAGACCTGTCACAGTGTAAAAACCAAGCTGCTGCTGGTTCAAGTCAGCCCTGGTGGAGCACTAGGCTCCTACCCCATGGGCTGGCGCCTTCATTCCCATGACTGCTTCAAGAGCAGAAGGTAAGCCCTGTGTCATGTCCTGAGCTAATCTGATGAATCCAAATGTACATTCCTACCTGATCCAGATCCCATTTGTCCTACTGCTAGTGCCAGCAGGCTCACAATTACCATGTTCACCACCATGGGCTGTGGCTTCAGTTTTAACTTGTCACAGCCTTCACATGGGCTAAACCTGTCAAGTCCCCCTGGGATGAGGAGCACACACAATAAGAAGGACATGACAGAGGGTTACACAGACATTCCCTCTGCAGGAAAGATGCTTCTCGTCCTAGTTGTCCCATACAAATACAATGCCTACAGAAACCACTGAGGGAGACTCAAGGACAGACCAAGGAATTAGTCATAGCTCAAAGAGCTGTGCAGGGGTGGAAATGCCAGGAGTTTGCTGCACTTTGGGAATGTGGACTGACAGAGTTTCCCTGTTGTTTGTGTTTTCAGAAATGTCAAGCTCAGGGCAATGCCGCATCAGAAATGGAACAGAAAGGACCCAGCGACGGTACTGAAATGACAGAAGACTCCTTGGCCTGGGCATCTCTTTCAGATTACCAACAGCTGAGTTACAACTTGAACGTAAATCTCTGCCAAGGTGAGGAGACACACCACCTATCCCTGACCTTCAAAGCTAGCTCCATCTATGCTTTGCCAGGGCTCAGGGCAGCCACATTGCTGTGGGTAGAGATCTGACTACAGGTAGTACTCACTTTCCCCTCTTATTCCTTCTATCCAAAGTCACTGCTTTTCCAGGCTGTGGAATCTAGACACTGCCATTTATGTAATCTATCCCTTTCTTTTCTTTCTTTTTTTTCCCCAAGGTGTGAAAAGTGAACATGAATCATAACCCCTGTCCTCCTGTCCAGAGCTGTCCAGATGGACACCATTTGCAATTCAGTGTTCCCTGTCATCTCCCATTGCTAGTTACCTCCAGTTCCAGTGCCAGCATCATTTCTCTTCCAGACCTTTAGACATGCGGGGCTCTGAAATATCTTTCCCAAACCTCTGTTTCCAAGGTTCCCCAGGATCTCTCCATCTAAGCAAATATGGGAAACTGAGCATTCATCCAAGAAACTCTGAAATAATTGTCTCTGGTTCTAGTTTCTCACGTACCAGCATAAGGCAGATTCCTTCTCCTTATACAATGTGTTCCATGACAAGACCTTGCTGGGTGTGGAGGACTGCATTGTCCTGGGTTTGTGCGGTCACACAGAAAAGAAGGACATCTTTCCTCAAAAGAGCTCAAAATCATTGTTGTCAAGACAAAGGTGTGATTAAAAGGAAGGTGAAGGGGAAAGGGTTAGAGATTAAAATAAAGCCCTCTTGTGGCTAGAAGTCAAGAGGCGATAAAAAGAGAAGTCAGTTGGGAACTCTTTGTTAAGTATTGTGGCAGAAAAGGAGATCAAGAAGGCCTGGAGTGGTAAGATGGTGGGGGTTTTGTGGAGTTGTGCTGCTAGTAGCTGCTAGGAAGCTACAAAGCTACTCACATGGATGAGGAGATTCAGCAGGAGGTAAGTGGGCACTTGACTGAAGAAAGGGCACTGGGATACAAGATGATACCTTCCAGCACCCTCTGTGTGTATCTCATACTTGAAGATGAAAAGCAGATAAATTGGCAAACACAAGCAGCCTCCTGGGTGATGAGGAAGCTATTGTTCAGCACCCAGCCTCAAACCTGATCAAAGGTACTGCAGTCAACACATGCCTTTTCTTGAGCCCTTGCAACTGCTGGTGTTGCTCCCCTGCTCAGTTCCAGGACTGGAGTAGGGTGATTTCTACATACAATTCCTTATTTGCTGTTCCTTGCAGGTGGCCCACTGAAGACCCGAAGCTTAATGAAAGATTCCTACACCCCTGATGTATTTCAGAAGGCAACCATAGATCCCAGGCATTGGCATGGAAAGACAATTAATGAGATAGGTATGACTTCTGCCAGGAAAAGTACATTGCTGAATTCCTGAGATGGGTGCTGCTTCTGCCAAGGACAAAGGATGAATTTGGGCAAAGGCACAAGGGGACTAGAAACTGAAATTTTAGTAAGAGAGAAGCTCTACAGCTAGAATAATCCTTGGGGTATAATTGCACTAGGAGGGAGGCTGTAACTGAACTATGATTTGCCTTCTTTACAGGGAGATGGTTTGAGAAGTATTTCCTAGCTATTAACGTGCAGAAAGCAATGAAAGAGAAATATGGGGGTAAAAAAAAAAAGCCCTAGAAGATGAAGGTTGGAGATTTGAGTGCATTCAGCAACGAGTCTTTTTTCCTCTGCCATCTAATAAGCCTGCCTGTGAAACCTGAACCCATTGCCTGCTAGCTGGCAACAGCAGATTTGTTCCTGGTGCTTTCTCTCCTCTCTATTAAAGTGTCTCTGCGAAGAGCAGTGCAAGATAAGTCTGACTATGAATACAAAAAAATACCCCACTTGGTTGGTCACTAGTACAGTGGGAAGGATTAGGGTGTGCGGTACACACCCTTGCAGAAGGATTGGTGGTGAGAGGAGCCCACAGAGAAATTCATCTATTCATCTGCTCAGCATCTAAGGTGGAGCAGGACCTGTGAGTGGTGTAAGAGGGCAGTGGTGGAAGGGGTGTGTGTGTGGGTGTGTGTGGGTGTGTGTGTGTGTGTAGAAACTCATGCTTGCCAGAAGATTCATGACACTGACAGCACTCCAGAGAGTACAGAGGATGCAGTGGGAACCAACCAGGGTTGTCCCAGCAGCAGAAATGTGCAAAAACAAATGGAAATTCACCTGAGAAGAGGAGGCATCAGGCTGCTCACAAAAGCTCACACTATTTTCAGGCCAAGCCAGTGAAAAACAAGCCAGTGAAAAACGAACAAACAAACAACAGCCTATTCCATCTAAAGGGAACAGGAAAGCTGCAAGAAGCCTCAGGATTCTTCCAATGCACAAATCACCCCACAATGTGTATGAACCCTTACGGAAGCTCTCACAAGCCCTACTTGCCCCTGACAGCCCTTTCCCTGACTCAGAAGTAAGTGACTCTCAGAGAGAAGCACGGGAATCCAGCGTCCAGTCTGTACAACCTAAAGTTCGAGAATGTATCTGGACAGTAAGTAAGGCCCACCCAAGGCTTGAATGATGCAAGATATGCAGGGTCTTTAGTGCTTCCTGATGTGTTTTTCTCACAAATTTAATGGTCTTTATTGCAGGACTCTGCCTTCCAGCTCCAAAGTGTAGCAATTTGGTGCAGTAATCACAAAGTACATTTCTGGGAATAGCGATGCCCTGATCTTCCCCATCTGGTCCTAAGCTCTCACCATTTTAGAAGATTGATGCTTTGTTCCGTGATATGAACTGTTTTGGGACAGAATTAGGATTGTTACTTCACCATTGGCTGGTGATTAGATAACACTATGCTGACTTTGTTAAAGTAGTGAAGGAGGTTAAAATTTAACTAATATGATAATCAAGTGATAATCGTTTTCCACCACCAATAATTAACCATTTGGACTTTGGATATTTCCAGGCAGATGTCCAAGTCTTTCAAATTAAGGACACTGGCCAAATTGCAGCTTGTAGAAACCTCCCTGTGGGTTTGCTTTGTACATCAGTACTGAGTGGCTGCTGTCTGAGCATACACCACTCTCACCTCCCCTGAACAGCACAGCTCTGTAGGAACAGCCAGTTCTCTGTGTTGCATCCAGCACTGATGGCCAATATAACTCCAGGTACATAATGAACACTGTCTTCTGAGACCACAGCAGGTCCTAATCCAGAAAACATGGAGCTGAACAGACATCTCCTGATGTTGTTTGGCATACTGGAAGCACACAGTTCAGGGCACAGTCAGCTAATAGGCAACACATAATGTGGGATGGATCCCCACACATATTTGCAAATCTGTTTCTACTAGACATTAAAAATGCCTATTAGCCATTAGAAATAGACACTAGGGCAAGCAGGCAGACTGCAGGATTATGGTATGGCTGGAAGCAAATGCCCTTTTGCTGTTCTTGAAGGGCTCATAAATAGAGTAGATCATAAGAGAAATGCACTGAACGGTGTTGTTGGTGCACCACTGTGCACAAAATGGGGTGTTTGCCTCTTGCAGTGAAGTCACTGTGTACACCTTTTACAAATGAAAATATTTTATAAGCACTTAAATAGTATAAAATACTTGGTGTTGTATAACGCACTCAAATGGGTGACAGCCCTTTGATGACAAATGGACACACGTGTCAATCCCCCTTCCTCTTCTTTGCTTTGCCAAATGGTACAGCTCAGCCAGGGACAAACACTTTCAGACAGGTGTCACATGAAAGCTGCAGAGATAACTGAGATTATAGCTTTCAGTGAGGCAGCACAGCCGCTGGGAACAATCAATACCTGAAGTCTTCGACTGCTGAACAGACTTTTTTAGCCACAACCTTGGCAAGGAGCATTTTCCTGTGTGGCACTCTGTGTTGTAGAGTGCTTTGGATAGCCAAACGTGCGTATGGAAAGCCAGCTTTGGAATCTCCAGGTATCATGTCATATGCAGTTAGACAAGAACAGAGCTGAAATAAGTGCTCATGCTCACTGCAGCTGAAATCTCCCTTCTATCCATTCTTGGGCTCTCAACAGTTCATTCCTTCTTGCTTGTTTTGTGCTGGTGTTGGCACTTCCCTGCCCACACTCTGAACTGAGTTAAATCGATAAATCAGCAGAAAATCAATACATAAGGAAAAAAAACCCAAACAAATAAAGCAAAAGTTAACAGGTTAACCAATTAAAATTTCTAAGCCAAGGACCTTGTTACAGACAAGGCAATGAGTGATGGGATATGCAGATGTTGGGAAAGAGGAGTAGAAGGAGAGTGGAGATTGAAATGGCCTTTCACTGCCTCTTTTATGCAGCAAGAAATTAGTTTGCCTCCACTGTGTTGTCTCACAGGACACAGTGCTTTGCAACACAGGTAGCCCGTATTTAAGTGATTTTACAGGGTCTGATCATTGGGTGGCAGCTCTGAGCCAATGTTTTTATCTGACAGGTCAGAAATTGGAAAAAAAAAAGTGTGTTCTTCTCTGCTTTAGCTAAACCATTCACTGAAATTGCTATTTAAGAACTGTTTAGGTCACCTCTAAACAGTCAATGCACTTGAAATATAATCAGACTACAAGGATTTGAAGTAGAAGAAACCAGTTGCGCCCCAGCTTCTGCAGCACTCTCCTCACAACTTTTTCTAGCAGTAATGGCTACTTCAGGTTTATGCATCACTGCAGTTGAGGCACAGGTCATTTTGCAGGATATCACTTTTAATAAAGATTTCCTATTCTTCAAACAATATTTCATTTTTCTTTTCATTTAACCCTGTGACCTCTGCCTATCTGATGCTATCCTGAATGATTCCAACCTTTGGTATTTCCACTGTGAATGACTTTGAATGGCTCATATAAAGAGATGGTAACAACTGTAAGAACAGAAGACAGACACTGCAAAAACTCTTATTAGAGTCTTCAGCCGACTATTCGATTCAATCCTTTGTGCTGTAAAGCTTGCACAGAAGTAAAACTTAAATTCAGAGCTACATCTATCCTGAGGTAAGCCCAGTATTCCTAAAAGAATGGAGTACTTACTGCTGATCCTGCCTATAATGGGATAAAAGAGAAATCCAGCACTGCTTAAAGTGACGAGAGATCACAACAAAAAGGGAGCAGGTGAATTGACTTCAGTGGATTTCACTCTCAGGCACAGAGTTTAAAATACAATTGTGTCTTACATTTGAAGGTATTAAAAACTCTTATTCATCAAGAGAGAATGGTGATTTGAGGGTTAGGAATTACCTGTGGTGCTCCACTTGATAGTGGTAGAGCAAAGGAGCCAAGGAGCAAGAAAGGTATAAAACAAAACCAAGACTCAGATGGAGTGTTCCTCAGGGTTCACTTTGTGTTTGCCTTGCCACGGACTCCTCTCTGACAGAGCCAAGACTTCATGGACTGCAGCTGGAAGAGCAGTGACCCGGTGTCAGGGGTGGGATCACTGCGCTTGGAAACAGTACAAGAACAACATCTCCTTACAGATGGAGAATAGGCTCTCTCAACTTTGAGCAAAACCTGAGTGAGGGCTGCATTGAAGAATATACAAGCAGGTTCTATTGCTGATTTTAGTGAACAGGCCTACCAATTTTTATGCTGAGTTGCCATTTTATCCCTCTTAATAACATTCCTTTTCTTTTAAACCTTTGGATTCATTGCTTCTGAGCAGGAAAACTGATTATCCAAGCTCATTGTGTGCCCAAGTGAAATCATTTTCTTTTCCTATAACCCAAGAGCCTTGAACTGAAATTGATTAGCTATTTTTAGAAAGAAGCTCTAGCTAAATCTGACTTCTTCCCCTGCCAATCACACCTATCAGGGGAGTGCAAAACAAGCCTATCTAAATGCAGGTGCCTAGGAATTATAGCCTGTCCCTTTTACTGAATACGTTAATATAACTAAGAAAGGGATGGGGTTATAGACCCGTGCATTGTCTTCCTTGCCACTGCTGGATGAAAAAAGCACAGGATTTGGCTGCTATTAACAGCTCTCTAGCTGGGAGCTCTCTAAGGTGCCAACTGCACACAGAGAGGAGATGACCTAATGCGGTACACTGTCTTCCAGGAAGCCAGAAGGAACCTCTGGCCACATCTCTTGTACCTTCTTCAGAAGCTGCAAGCCTCGGACTTTTCCATGTCACAGGAAGAGGTCAACTGTTTACTGCCAACTACAAGTGTCCCAGTTCCCAGATATGAAAGCACAATTCAGCTATTGAGAAAAATCCATGTTTTTCCTGCAAATAAAACAGGGGCAGGAACCGTTCTCTGGCTGTCTGGTAAATTGGCACAGACTGGCTGCATCCTCGGACTTGCTGGTCTCCTTGATCTCCGACAGAGCCTCTGCGGTCTAAAACACAGATAAAGTTCTGTGTCTCTTTTATTCAGTTCAAAGTGTACGACACACTGTGTTACAGCTGTACTCTGAGTGAAAAGGACGTGCTTTGCACAGCCTGGGTGCAAAGCCTGCTGGAATGCTGCTGAAGAACACTGGATACAGCCTAACCTGGTACAGGTGTGTCCATGTCACCCAGCGGGAACTGTTGCTGCCCTGTGGTATCTCCCAAACGGTGCCAGGTTGTTATCTTGGAGAGCACTGGTTGGCACAGGCAAAACCATGGCAGGGGGAGTGCTGACAACAAAGCAGTGCAAGCGGTTGCAAGGCAGTGTGTGATACTACATCTTGGCCCTGATTTATTTGGCACTAATAACTCAGGCAATGTGACTGCTAGCATCAGCATTTATGAAGCTCACGAGCTTTCAGGGATATTTTGCAGTTAGTTTTTCAAAATAAAGGGCCCTTGTCTCTTAAAAGCACTGAGTGTGAAACTAGACAAAGGGAGAAGACAACAATTTCCAAGAAGCTGCAAACAAACCCATCTTTCCTTCACATGACTTACAAAAATACATATTAAAAAGACCCGACCCTCGCTCCTAAGAGCCAGATAATTATCACGAGACCCAAGAGTCAATTTAATTTGTGTCAGCTTCCCTGACTGCTCTGAAACCTAGGATATTTTCCCCAAGAGGGTGTTCTGGTCACCTTCCCACTCTGTCTTTGAAGATGTGACATAAATTTGAGGCTTTATGGACAATTTGGAGCTATTTCTGATCAGCCGCACGTTGGCTGGGAGCAATGCAGCTCTTCTTTGTTTACATTCCACTTTCAAAGTCAGACTTTGCTTCAAGGAGCAGAAAGTATGTCATTTCTAAAGGATGAGGAGGTAAGGGAATATGTGTGTTTTCATGAGAGGGAAGTTGTGTTCAGGCAGGCTGGGAGGAATTCAGCCAACAAGGTTTCCACTGCCTTTTATTGATAGCTATTTCCAAAGGAAATGCAGAAGAAGAAAGGAAGCAGTTTTCTATCCTCCAGGGAGGTCGAGGTCAGCAGCTGCAGTAATTCCTTACCACTTCCATAGGTGTTTGGAAGGTGTACACAGACCTTGGAGGTAAATGGGTGAAAATGCTTTGTCCCCCCATCACAATGGGTGATAGCCATGTGCAGCCAGCTCTTACCCTATGGCTAGTAAGGAATTTTAGGATTAGATATTCAATACTATAATCTGAGAATATTTAAAATACTCAAGACTAGAGACAAGACTTAGTGGTTCACCTTTATCATTCTGAAACAAGTAGATATTTATCTCTGCCTGCAGTGTCAGCTCAAATTTGAAGCTGTAGTTTTCTTGATCATATCCATGGATGTGACACACCCAGGGTATTCTGAAGTTCTGGCAGTCAGGGTGTTTTAGAGCTTTGTGGGACCTTCAGGTCCATTTCTTTGTTCCTGGTTAAGCAAAAGAAAAAGGCATGACTATCTGAATAGGATGCTGCTACACAGCCCAGTGTGTGGTTTCTGAAACCTTCCCCACATATATTTTATTCTGTTTCTGAATCAATATTACATTATGCTGGCATACTCCTGTAATTCATTGATTGACATGAATAAATTCTCTAATATCAAACACTTCTGCTTTATTCTCTCTGCCTTTCCTCAAAGGAAGATACAATAACTGTTTTGGGTTGGTGAGTGCCTGGTCCCTGAGCACAACCTTTTTCACACCCTCCCCCAAAAGGGGTTTGGCTGCCCACGCTCAAGGCTGTCTAAGCTGGAATCAGCCTGGCTGAAGGTCTCCCCACCTTCACCCAGAAGCTGCTTTTAAACTCAGGCCGTTGCCTGAGCTATGGCACAGCCATATCTGTGCCTGGTGATGCACGTTGCTGATTGTGATCCATCGGACTGACTTCCTAGCTTGATCTCAAGTCTGGCTACTGGGTAGGGACTTCCTATGGGATCTGGATTGATGGCTGATTCTGGTCGCTCTCACTGTTCTGCATTTCTCATTACTGTGGGATTACACCGTGGTCATTGAGGTCAATGCCTTGCTGTCACCCTCAGCTCCCAGCTGACCCTCACTCAGCAAGCAAAGCTTGTGACTTCCATAGCAGCAGGCTTGGCATTTTGCATGTGTACACATGTCTGTTATGCTGTGCTCACACTAGAGAATCCAAAGAAGGGACACCAGAGAAATGCAACCAGCAGTTGGGACAGAGGTTTTGTGAGGACTGTGGGACTGCAGAGCTCCTACAAAATTACTTCCGTGCAGACTGTGAGTCCTTTATGCTGCAGGAACACTTCTGTGGTTTGAGACTTCATGCCACAGCAAATTGCTAACATTTAGAATGTGATTCAATACCCGAGGGATTGTAAGAGCCACTTTCTCCATTGGCTTCACAGCTGTCAGGTCAATTCATGAATGAATCCTACAGCTCTTTCTCAAAATTAAAACCAAGGTAATTTCTTCTTATTCTTATTTCATGTGTTTTCTTCTCTGCCTCCAATCTCTCTGCTCTTTATCCCTCCATCTCCAGCATCCACTATTATACTTTTTCCCCTATCTCTTCTTTATTCTCTGTTCCTTCCTCTCTCTTATACTCTCTAGTCTGACTGTTCTGTTTTCTTCTTGAAAGGAAGCAGAAGTAGCAACAAGATAGTGCAAGACATATCTAGTATATCTGAGAGGAAACACCAGTCAAACAAACACATACAACTTCTGTTTTTCTCACAGTTTTTGTTTTGCAGAAATAATTTCAACATAGCTATGCTCTTGCTGGTATAAGGAAGAGGCAGCCTTCTTTGCCCATCTGATTAGTTATTATCACCACTGCCTCTAGTGTAACACATTATTCTCCACTCAAGTGCAATCATTAGCATGTCCTGCTATACTGTGTGTGTGCTCTCACAGCAAAAGCAGGGGAGAGTGATTGAAAAAGTAATGAAACCAGATGGATTAGCATGCTCTGCTTCCTGTTCTTCCTCATCCTGTACAGAACCAGCTTCCTCCCTAGTCTGAACATAACACTGGTGTCTGCAAGCTGGATACTATGCTGGCTGCAAGACCAGTCCATGTCTTTTTGCCCAGCTCCATCTCTTAGGTTCATCAACCAAGCCTCTTCAGGCCCTTCGCAGGACACCAGCCAGGAACTTTGTTTTCAGCAGTTCTTAACACTCAGAGTCATATTCACGATTTGATGAGCCTCAGAACACTCCACGCTTGTGCAAGCTGTGAGAGATACGTACTCATTGGAACACTGCAGGGTCTTCACTTGGAGGGTCTCTGAAAAGAAGATTGGGCTGAAGAACACAGTGGGAAATGGTAAAATGAACACAAGTTACTGGACTGGAGAAAGCAGAGACAGAGAAGTGAGGTGCTGGGTGATGAGAACTGCTAGGAATATCCATGGTATTGATCTGCATTTATTTCACTAGTCAAAACTGGCCCTTCATGGGAAAGTGGCAAGAAGTCTCCAACATCAGTTGCTGCTCTTAGAGTAGGCTGGACTCTTTGTCTTTTATCAGAATTTTATCATGAGTCTTCTTATCATGAAAAAGCCTCAACTCTTTGACTGTGCTTGTTTGTAAATCAAAATGGTCATGCAAGAAAAGCAAGACTCTGGTTTACAAGCTGTGCAGAAAAGTTGGAATTGTTTTCTAATAGGTAAAATTAATTTTCAGTAAATATTCTAGTTCAAAAGGTAGATCTAAAGGCTTGATGTTTTTGAAGCCTCATTAGGCTTCATGCCTCTGAATCAAAAGGGCCTCATAACACTGGCTAAAACCACAAACACATCTTTCCCTTTTTCACTCCCCAAAAGGAATCACAGCTGTTCTGACACAGTGAGCTATCATCTAAGACTTGTGATGGTACCTTTGTTTCTCTTCCTGAACTGCAGAGGCCTGATGCTCTGTGAAACTCTAACACAGATGGAGGGCTGGTCAAGCAAGTGTGAGTATAACACAGAAAGCCTAAAAGGGCAGCTCTCCCCAGTGAGAAGCCTGCTGTTGGAGTAAATGAGAGTACAATGCCAGCTGGGTAATGCTGAATGGGGATTTATTTAGCTGAGCACTCACATCAGTATCAGTGTCCTAGGATAAGCATTATTCCGAGTCCTGGTAATTCTCTGCACAGTTTTGCAATAAGCAAGGGTCCAAACTGAACGAGAGGACCCTCAGGACCTAAGCAGTGTAGGGTTTGTTGACTTTTGTACCCCCTAACTAGAGAAAGAGTCTGGCAGAAATTTAGAAAAACAACTTCTAAAAACATAATTACAGATTTTTTAAAAGCCAAACAAATGCTCTCAGAAATCCACTGCTCTTCTAGCAGTCAAGAGAGATCTCAGTAAAATGTCAGAAAGGGCAAGATATGAGTGAGTGATTTATTGTTTAAGGCAAAAAAAACCAGATGTCTCATTAAGCAGGACACTCAACTTTGCCTTTGTGGGTTGCTTTCGTTCGGTGAATACATTGCCATGCCCACCAAATAAGCCCACTTGCCTTAGCGAGAGTTCTGCCTCTAGGAAGTCATATGCAAAAGTGAGAGACACCCACTCTGTTTAGTTACAAAGTCACAGAAAGGAGAAAGCTTCCTGGCAAGGAAAACATGTTTCAAAAACCTAGCAGCTGAAAAGCTCGTGTCCCTCTATCAGTAAACAAACATACCTCATAGGTGGATTTGCAGAGAACCCGCTTTTCCTTTTTCTTTTGTGAAAAAGCTCTATGCAAGAAGGAGCTGTGTCTGTGCTGAGGAAAGGTCATTGTTAGCCAGGGAAAATGAATGTGCCCTTCCCTGAGAATTCAAACTCCAAGAACAGGAGCTGAAGTTGTCTGTGCTGTCATGAGCCCAGGACCAGCTTGGTTGAGTGCTCTGTTTTTTAGAAACAGCAGCTAAAAGATGGCAAGGAATGATTTTGCCTTTCCTAGCAGCCCAAGGGCAGCCTAATCTTGCAAGAAACAGCTGTGCCTGAGCCAAGTCACTTTCAGGTCCAAAAAGTGAAACATTCTGCCAAGACAAGGTTGTTTCAGCCATCGTAGAGTTACTGCTTGAGAGACCACAGAGTCCACAGTGTTCAGTACTGTGAATCACATGTCAGGCAAGGGATTATAATCTTCCCAGCATGTGTTTATTTCTGGAAAGATCAGTGTGCAGTGATGTGCTGGTTTTGGCTTGGATAAAGTTAAATCTCTTCACAGTCGCTGTTATGGGGCTGTGTTTTGGATTTGTGCTGGAAACAGTGTTGATAATTCAGGGATGTTTTAGTTACTGCTGAGCAGTGCTTACAGAGAGTCAAGGCCTTTTCTGCTTCACCCCACCAGTGAGGGGGCTGAGGGTGCAGAAGGAGTTGGGAGGGGACACAACCAGGACAACTGACCCCAACTGACCCAAGAGATATTCCATACCACATGGCATCATGGTCAGCAAATAGAGCTGAGGGAAGAAGGAAGGGGAATGTTTGGAGTCATGGCATTTGTCTTCCCAAGTCATCATAATATATAATGGATGGAGCCCTGCATTCCTGGGGGTGGCTGAACACGTGCCTTCCCATGGGAACTGCTGAATGAATTCCCTGTTTCATTTTGCTTCCATGAGCAGATTTTGCTTTCCCTATTAAACTGTCCACTTCAACCCATGAGTTTTCTCACTTTCACCCTTCCTTTCCCATTCTTTTTACCATCCCATCATGGGGGCCTGAGTGGTAGTCGCCAGCTGGAATGAAACTACAAACATTTTCATCACCTTTTGTTTCAATACCTTTCACTGAGCGCTCCAGAGGCTCCAACACTTAGGAGTAATGGCTGAGTTCCTCACTCACACAGGTGCTGTGCCTCTGCTCAGCCAGCTGTGCTACTAACTAAATCCCGACTTTAGCATAGGTCCAGCAACTAGGTTCTTGATCAGATGTCATAAAATTAAGAAGAAGAGGGAAGCGAGTATTTTCACTGTTACATTTTGCTTAACCAATTTCCCAGAACTGTGGTATTTTTCTGCAAGTGAGATGTAATGATCTCTTAACAGAGGCTGACATTTGCTGCTTGTTCCCTTTTCTGTTAATCTGCACTCAGAACCTGTCCTTTAAATCAGCATTCTCCTGGTGTGCAATGCTTTCTGAAAGGAAAATTCATTTCCATAAATTTAAACGGTCACTAAACAAAATATTGGTTTACATAATGAATGTTGTCTTAAAGGCACATTGTTGTTGCTAAACCCGACATGTGAAAAACTGTCCCCATTCAAATAGTAGCACTACTGAGTATGTAGTGGCACTATTGAGTACTTAATAGTAGCACTATTAAATATGGATTCTGCTTAAACCAAACCCATACAGCTGAGGGATTAAAATTCAAGCCGCACTCTGATTACGTATTTTAATTTAAGTGATAATATCACTCTGCATCAATGGAAGTGAGGCAAATACACTCAAATAGAGACAGTGTAATTTAACATATATTTATCTTTTTAATCTTTGGGTAAAAAAGGAAGGGGCTGGTGGCATCTAAAGAAGTGAGAGGCAGTGAAGTCTCTTACTGTTTTCTCCAACCTGGACTGCAGCCTCTGAGAAGAGAGTACTGCAGGTTTGGGCAGTACCTTCAACAATTGAAAGTACCAGAGCTCAGGCAGCTTTGGATTACGTCTGCCACAGCGTACATGGTTTCTTAGGAGTCAGTGACACCTGGAAGTGCATCAGAAATAAAAAATTTAAAAAGCTAAAAGAAAAGCAGAGTAAGCCAAAGAGTGGAAGAAGAAGGGAAAGCTACTTGACAATAATTTTCAGGGTATACTGTAAAAATGAATGTTGTACACAGTGCATGGACATGAGCTTGAGAATGGAGACTTTTCATCTTCACCTTTCCCGAAGGACACACATGCACTCTTCTCTCTTCATGTTTCTTTCCCAGATTAAAAAAAAAAAAAAAGAAAAAGAGAGAGATGTACATTTATCCTTTCAGTTTCTTCTTACCAGGCAGGAGAATTTTCCCACTTAGATGGAGAGACCTCAGTGGAGAAAGATGAGGACTGGTAGTGAATACCCATGCACTGTGTCTCTTGAAACTTCAGTCATTCATAAATAATTGTCTTTTCTTTTTTTCATGCTTGTTAAACACAGTCGCACTGTGTGTGATTCCGAGCAATACTTTGTTACTCCTCTCACTTAATTTACTCCAATTAGGTTATGGCATCCCTAGACACCAAGGATCTACCTATCAGATGGAGTGTTTCTGCAGCAGAGCAATGCTTGGTGAACATGAGATTAGAGTTCCCTAGGGTGGAACTGAGGCATCTCTGCTCAGCAAAGCTGCTGAGGCAACTTGTGCTTGCCTGGAATGTGACGGGATCAGTGACAGCAAATTCACCACGCTGGTCTCATGGCAGAGCCTGGCAGCACCAGTTACCTCGCTAGTTTGCACTGAAATGACTGTCAGGACATTCCTATGCTAAAAAGGCCTGAATAGCTCTGGCTTGGGAAGGTTGAAAGGCAACTTCCTCTGTAGAGTCAGGCTGTGAAGGGGTGCCTTTCTTTTTAAAGGTCACACAAAGGGAGTTAACTGGTGTGTTAATTCCCTATCTAAAGTGAAATCCAGTTAGAGCCTTTAGTAGCAGCTTAGGGTAGAGGTTCAAGAAAACTCTTCTGATACAAAGAGCAAGTAGGAGAGATCAGTCTAAATCCCAGAATTTCTCCTTCTCTATTTGCTGAGCCATAGTGAAAACAACTTTCATGGGTCCATATAAAAAGCAGTGGGCAGATTGCCATAAATTCAGTTGTAATCTCTTCAGGGCTGATGGGATGGGCTCTTTGACCAGAAATACTTTAATTAATCCTTTCAGGAAACACAGAATCATGAACTGACAAGACACCAAAAGACCATCCGTAAGTCAGTTAAAAACTTCAGTCCCAAAGTGGGACAGAACTTGACTGAATAGGTAGACAAGTCAAGCCTTTCAGCTCCAAGACAGGACATGAGGATGAAGCCAAATCATTCTTTAGACACTGTGTGGGTATTGCCATATCTGTATAGGCCATCCACGGCCTCTCTTGGACGCAGTGGAAGTTTTGTCAGGCATGTGATGTCACAGATCAGTATCGCAGTAGCCAGGCACCACCTGCTGCATGTGGTCTCCACCTCCAGGAGGAGGTCACCTCCCAAAAGGAGATCCGGAGTTACATGAACACTACCAACTCTGCACCAAGGCTTACCCAACAGGTACCATGTGCAGCAAAGGCTGAAAGGTGTCTTAAATAGGATGGGCTCCCTTCAGGAGCAGAAAAAAGGAAAACATCTCCTTCATTTCTCGTTGCCAAGTAAATACAAAAATGGACAAACTTACTAGAAAAGACACACGCAGTTGAAAAGATGACAGAGCATGAGGTATCTAGACATTCTCTCAGTAGCTGCCAAGAAAAACCCAATGGTTGTGGCCCAGCAACAAAGAAACAGCAGGTAAGAGGTTCTGAAAGCAAAATTTAAACCAGGAGGCTGAAAAAAGCAGTCCTACATAGTAGCATTCTTCAATGGTCTTGCTTTTATACACTCTGTCAGATAACAGAGTCTCACTTCATGATTGATTAAACTGTGTGGGGAAAAGGGGATTATATTTATTAGTATCTGGTAACATTTTGAAGCAGATTAAGTTTATGTAAGATGGATTCCACCTAATCAAAACAGCATCAGTGCTGCTGACATTTAAGATTAAAGACACTATGAGGCAATTTTAAAATGAAAACCAAGGAAATGATGCCAGATGTGGAAAATAAATTGTTCCGACTGATCTGTTTGTGTGGTCTGAAATCACAGAAAGCCTATGACTTAGAAAAAGGGATAGAATAGAAGGCAAGAAAAACACAGAGAAAAACAATAACCTGGGTAAGCAGAGCATATAAAACTATGCAACCAAATCAAGACAAATGTTTTATTTTATTTTACTTTATTTGCTAGTATGAATCTAGCCACAGAGTCTACTTTTTTAGCCACTGTAAATGATTGCTCCTTGGAGTCATTTGTGAAAGCACTCGCAAGAAAACAAACAGATTTAGTCCTGAGTAATATACAAGACCTACTACAAGTTGAAACAATGAAAGGCACAAGTTTACTACAATAATGTTTTAAGGAAAAACTGGCAAAAATAAGGCCAAGAGGCTGTTAAAGAATCAAATGTTTTCAGTAGATAAAGGAGCTGTTTAAAGAATCATATAGAAATTTTAAAACTGAACTTAGGCCTTTTGTAAGTCTACCCACGCTATAAAGGTAGAGTTATTGTAGCCTTAATGTTCTGAAAAAGTAAATGAGGCAAGACATGTAGAGAAAAATGATAACTTAGAATGATTTTTTCCAACTAAATTTTACTGTTTAATAAAACATATTAACTTTCTTTACAAGCCTTGCATAAACTACACCATTACTCAGTTGCTTTCTTATCATATAAATCTGCAAAGGAACTTAAATATTCAATTGCTGAACAAGTAAGTAAGGTAAATATTAAAGGTTTTAGCAGGCCTCAGCATCAGAGAAAAAGAAACACCAAATGAAAGCTTTTGAGGAGTACTCAGAGAACAATCCAGGGAAGTACTGACCAATCAGGCTGGCTTTTGTACAGGATGATAAAAACTATAATGAAAAATAGAAAATAGTAGAGAAAAATGTTCTGGAGAAGCGTTAACATCTCTCTACAAAAGAGAGTTGTTCATGGCTCATAAAACTGGTAGAGTTCTTGGAAGAACTCCAGAGCAAACATGTACAGGGTTATCCAATTAATACCTCATACCTGGATGTCTAAAAAGCTTGAAGTCCCTCACAAATGCATTTCCAAGAAACTAGGAGATAAAAGGAAGGTTGTCATGTAGATTAAAGTCATTTGAAGACAGAAAACAAATGAGAAAAATTAATGGTTAATTTTCATATTGGAGGAAGGATTTAAGTGATTTCTCCCAGGAAAATTATAATCTTCAACGTAGTTATTAATTATCCGGCAGACTGAGTGGTGAGAGATCTCTCACCTGAGAGATCTGAGTGACTGAGAAAGGCAACATTTTATCTGGGGTACTCCGACCTAATGATTATGGAGAAAACACTAAGCTATTAGGTATAAATGGGAGGTGAGATTAAAACCGTAGAAACAGAGATTCATAGAATGGTTTGGGTTGGAAGGATCCAAACCCCCTGCCATGGGCAAGGACATCTTCCACTAGGCCAGGCTGCTGAAAGCCCCATCCAGCCTGGCCTTGAACCTTCTAATGATTAAGCATCCACAACTTCCCTGCGATACCAATTTCTGTGTATTACCAGCCTCATTGTAAAAATTTCTTCCTTATATCCAATCCAAATCTATCCTTTTCCAGTTTAAAACTGCTGCCCACTGTCCTGTCACTACAGACCTTGGTAAAAAGCCTCTCTCCATCTTTTTTATAAACCACCTTTATATATTGAAAGGCTGCAATAACGTAGCCCTGGACCCTTCTCTTCTCCAGGCTGAACCCCCCCAGCTCTCTCAGCCTGTCTTCACAGCAGAGACTCCATCCTTCTCACCATCTTCACGGTCCTCCTCTGGGCCATCTCTGACACGTCCGTGTCTTCCTTGCACTGGGGACGCCAGGGCTGGATGCAGCACTCCAGGTGGGATCTCACCAGCACAGAGTAGAGGGGCAGAATCCCCTCCCTCGCCCTGCTGGCCTGGAAAAAGAGACAACTGAGGAATCATTTGACAGAAGGTTGTAGCATCTCAAACAAGGGATGGTGAATAAGGAATGACAGTTTATCAGTTCTCCTAGAACAAAAACCAAGGAGCAATTTACCAAGCAATTGGCACAAAATGAGTTCAGGAAAATGTGAGCTTTTTTTTGTTGTTTGTGTGGTTTTACTTAAAAACAAATTTATTCATGTTTTACTATCATACAAAGCTAAAAATTTAGTGGTTTTAGAAAGGGATTAGTTGAATCTCTAAAGGCCAGAGACATGAAGTACCTTTTCTCTACAACATTTTAGAGGTAACCTCCAACTCAGGAAAGCTCTGGGCCAGGATTTACCTATCTACTGCATATTGTTCCATGTTCACTACACCTGGGCTTTAAGCATCCACTGCAAATATTGGCAGAGACAGAATCCTGGGCTGGATGGAATGATTGTTTAGATCCAGTGTGTTAGTCTTATGATCCTATACTACAGTCTGTGTCACAAGTAGAAGGGAGGAAAAGGGTGTCTTCAGATGCTGAAACAGCGCCATGAATCCATCCTGAATCTGCAGTGAATGAAGTAAACTCAGAAATGTGTGTCAACATCTGATGTAACTTTGAGTGCCACAGAAGGACAAACAGCTTAGAAGATTAAAAAGTACTCATCCCAAACCTTTACAATGTATGTGCACACTGCAAGCAAGGAGCTGGAAAATTTTTAAGAAGAGAATAGGAAAAGCTGTCCAGTTGTTTCAGATAGCTTTACAACTACTTCTCTGAACAAATAAACCATCCTTCAAGAATGAGGACCAAATGCTTCCCTGCCAACAAGCTGGAAAGCATGCAACCAACCTACAAAGGTTTTGACCTAAAGCTGGTTCATGTTGTACAAGATTGCAGAGGAGTTTGGATTCACCCACTGAACCTCATGGTGAAACATCCATTGTGTAGTATGAGAAGTTCTTAGGGTCAGGGTTGGAGCATACGGAATCCTGGCACACGCTTGAAAGGACTTATAAAGGGCCAGAAGAGGCATGGAGTCATAGTGTTACTTATTCCCCACGTACAGAATGTGATGTGGAGTTCCTTTTCATGGAAATTTCATCTCCATAGTGAGAGCAGAGGGAGCATGTAGGGAGTGAGGACAAGAGACAGAGTGGAGTTCTGTGGGAATAAGATTGTGTGTACAACGTGCTCGTGAACATGAAACTATGCAGGGACTGCAGGATGGGTTGGTTTTGTTTTCCATTACCCAGTAGAAGCACAGGATTCTCTGAAATTCTCCAGCTATTGTTCCTTGAGGTCTTGAAGGGCTTTCCACTGCAGGTTTCTTTTTCTAGCAAACCATTCAGCCCCATTTTCCTTCCTTACGTAAGAGACAACCCCCACGCCAACAGAAATGCAGCAACAGACCAGTTCAGCACTGACCTTAATTAGAACTACTGAGGTCACAGTATACTTCCTACCCTAGCCTCATGCAAATTCAGGTAATATGTTTTTGGTTGATGAAGATTATGATAAGGGAATAATAAAGTGATTACTTCAGAGCAAGGAAAAATGCCTGCTGTTAAAACATGGGCAGACTCTTTTATGTTTGAGTATGCAGTAAGGAAAGGGTTGCAATCATCTCATAACTCGTTTTTTGACTGTATAGGAAACATTGGTGACTCATCATGCAGATATACAGGCTGAGGGGCTGGAACTACTTAGTGAGAAGCCCTACAGAGAGGAGCATGTTGTAATTGGCTCCTGAATCATCAGAATGGTGATTCCTCTCCTGCGTATCCATACCTAGCACTGGGGAAGGGAGCAGTAACTTGCCTTTGCACAGTAACTTCGTGGATCAAGCTAACGATCAGGAATTTGAAGACCTGGGACTCATGACTGCTTCTAAGTCTTGAATCACCAGGCTACAGGATTGTAAAATGCTTTTTATGGACCTCATGCAGAAGAGAATGGAACATTCATATGATCAGCAACAGATGAAGCTTATGGAAATTTTGACTCTGTGACCCAGTAAGAAGTGGATTCCTCTGGCAGAGAAGAGCCATAGAGTATGAGCTCTGCTTCCAATGTTCATTACATATTTTATTTAATGATACTTAGGTGGATATTGAAGAAAGAGTCCCTAGAGCAGAAACTCATTCTGCCCTAAATGAATTGTTATAGTTGGAAAGCAAACCACTGCTCAGTTCCCCTATCTTGACAATGGCATGTTACTCTGCAAATTCCAGGCTCCTGAAGTGATTTTCAGATGATAATATCATCTCTGTGGGATCATAACAAATGTGCTTTTATCTGTAAATCCTGTCTCCAAAATCAGCCTCTGCAAATGCCCAGTGAACTGCAGAGGAACAGAAGGAACAGAGTGCTCTTTGAGTACTTATCACATCTTAGAGTACTGATCACAATGCAAATGGGCTTTATCCAAAAGCCATTGAGTTGAATAAAACTTCTCCCACTCATTATTCTTCTTGATTATTAAACCCCAGCAATTCAAGGCCGAGTACATTGATGCATATCTAAGATAGTAATTCAGATACAACATTTGCATATGAATTTGAACATCTCCTTTTAGGACATGCTTCGATAGAGCACAATTATACAGCCTGGAAGGAGCTGTTGTGCCACTCATAAAAGGCCAAAGAAGAGACTAACAAAAAAATCCATTGATTACAAAAGGCCTAAATTGAAAATCCCTCAAGTGTTCATCAATATTCTCTACTGGAGGCTGCAACTACCTGCCTTCTGCTGTCAAGAGCACCAAGCTCGATTTGCCCACCTTTCAGATTTAAAATGTTATTTACAAGGATTAAATTCTCAAAAACCCAAATAATTTCACTGTAATTTCTGAATCAGCACGGTCCCATTAACCCAGCAGGAGGAATCAGGTGGCACAAACACAGAACTCATTTTCTCTGTCAAATAAGACAGCAAAGTCAGGAGAAAATGTCCTACCTCACATATGGCACAGCTGAACCTATAGAATTTTTTGAGACCTGAGCAAATGAGCTAATAGTAATTTTATTGTAAACACAAAATTTTTAACACATGAAAGGAAATATTTATAGGAAGAAATAATTTGTTTATTAATACAGATTTTATATTTGAAAAAAATATACTTTTTTTGGAAATCAAGTCCACCCTTAAGTCTGAAACCAAAGCCTTTTCACTGATTACAGAGTAGCAGTTCTGAACAAATGCTCTTTCCTTGCACCACTTTCTTTACAGCAAAACTGGTAAAAAATGTCTCCTCTTTCTCAACACTCATTATTTAGGGGAAAAAAACCCCAAACTAAGAATCAATTACACGTTAGGATGAAGTATATAATGCATGAACAGTCAATGAGCTTAAAAGAAAATAATACAGTGCTTTAACACTTAGAAATAGAAAAAAGCAAGCAGATACAGGCTTGTGCACCTTCCCAGCATCTCTTACCTGCCATTTTCTGTTATCTGCCCCACTCCCTCTCACTGAACCTTAGCAGCCCTTGGGTTTTCTTTCAGTAATGTTTCTTCTTCCAAATGGTTCTCTACAACTTGCTTTATGTATCCCAGTAATGTTTCCTTCTTATCCTTTGAATCCACTGTTATGTACTGCACATTAACACGAAGAAAGTTTTCCTGGATTTCAACAATTTTTTTCTCGTTTTTTATTTACATTTCTATAACTGTCTGGGGTTTTTTCACTTTAGACAATGCCTATTTCATGCCATGGTGGAAAGGCAGAGATATAAAAGTTCCTTGATGACTTTCAGAGCTTTTTTACAAATACACAAAAGTTCAACAAAATTGCTTTTAAGAATATAACTTTTCTTTCCAAGGTGTCCAAGCTTGTCTTCTTCTGATAGCCTTTCAAATGTTAAGTCTGCATTTCCTGCCACGAGTTTTGCCAAACAATCTGATATAATTGCAAGATGATTGTGATAGGTCACAGGATCACGAGGAGGATAAACTGCTCATCATGGTTAAGCCAAAAAGTTTGAAAAACACTAAAGGGCAGTATCTGTGTTGTCTTTCATGCCAAATCTGTGAAGACCACCAAGAATGAGATTGAGCTACTTCAAGTTTTTCAACACGTTGGACTGGAAGCTTGAAAATTGAACCGGTGTTTATTTGTTCCTAGGTTTGAGGGTTCATTTTCACCAGATAGTTGCAACCTCTTTCAGTTATCAGTCTCTTTGGTATTCATTAATATTTACCCATTTAACAGGCTTCTTTGATCGTCAAAGATTGCTGCCAGGAAAAATAATCATCTGATTTCAGGTTTTTGAAAAGCTGAATGGCCTGTACTTCTTTCCTCTTCCATACATCCTTTTCCTTGCTGGTGATGGATTCATCATCATTTACAGGCTTCTCAAGTGTTGTCTCACCTTCAGAAAGTTTCTTGACTTGGTGGTCTTCCTGACTATTATCCATCTTCACACTGGATTTTAGGCTGTGGAAGCAATAGTCACCAACCTGGCAAAGGAAAACTGGCTCAGAGCTGTCAGGGTTTAACACCACCAAGTTACCCTCTGACAAAGGCTGCTTTCTAGGAATACCATTTTCCTTCTGTAAGACAGGCAGAGGAATCTCTGTGGGTTTTGAATGTTCATGGGGACCTTCAGGCACAGTAAGATAGTCGCCAAACATATCCAGGTGCAATTCAGGAGATGAGGTTGGTGCTTGGCCTGAAACTGGGATCATGACACCAGTTTTCCCAGGAGAAAACTCATGGCAAGAGTGGTCACTGGGAGGCTGGGGCTCCTGTGAGCCACAAGGTGATTCCCCAGCTGCAACAAGTGGAGGATGGGTGGAGGTGATGGCTGATGGCAGTAACGGGCTGTCCGTGACAATGTACTCCAAGGGACACTGCTGAGGAGACGTGGTACAGCTGAGAGCCTTTGGAGAGTTCTGCTCTTCTGTGCCCTTGTTGGTGCCTTCCCCACAGGCTGGTGAGGCCCACGAGACTTCTTCCTTGTCATCAAGGTGCTGCATCATTTCCTTCTGATCTGGGAGCAAGTCCTTTGGAGGAGCTGCTCCTGGCTGTTCTTGCCTCTGTGGGGCCTGGGGAGAGTCTTCCCTTGGGAGTGTCACATACTGAAGGGAAACCGATTTCTTACTGAGCCCCACGGGGTCCATTCCCAGGGTCCGATGTACATCAGGATGAGAGGACGCCACTGGGCTGTACAGGTATGGACCATTGAAAGCAAAGCAAGGGATTGCTGTGCGGGAAGCAATACTTGCATCGGCACTGTTTCTCCTTGAAAGGGGAAAGGAATGACCAGCACTCCAACTTGAGCAGGCAACTGGGGCATGCTCTGACTCATTTAAAGCATGGTATGAGTTCTGTAGGTCCAGTGTAACAGGGGAAACATCTGTCTTTTGAGTCTGCCCTTCAAGGCACTCTGCCAAAGTCTTCTCCTGCCTGAATGTGGGAAAGTTAAAAGTAGCTCGTGAGAGAGATTACTGTGGTAAACACGAAATATAAACCAATTTTAGTTGAAAACACACATAGATACACACAGGCTTAGAAAAATTTTTCTTGCAGGTGCAGTTGCCCATGTAGTAAAAAACTGAATCCTCTCCTCAAAAGCAACTTGTATAGGATTTTTAGTGACAGAACATTTGATTATATCCTGCCATGACACACTGAGGTCTTAGGGACCATCCACAATGTCACTATTATGTGCTGTTCACTCACCTGTCCACAACTTGAAGGAAGCTAGCCTGCTCCATCTTCTCTGAAAGGTTGTATTTGTTGAAGTCCAGCTGGTTGCTTGTTGGCCAACTTCCTAAATGTCCTTTCTGAAAATGAAAAAGCAGAGGTGACCAAAGAGCAGTATCTCACTGGCAGTAGAATCAGGAACGGTTCATTCCTTGTGGACAAAGAAAACAAATAGGAGAGTCTATAGCACCTGGTAACAGGGATACAGCTTCACTAATACAACTCAAAGCTGTGTTCTGCTCTTCAGAAGATGATTTCTTCAAACCTGTATTGCCTTACCACTGACCTAGACAAGTACTCAGCGAGCCAACTAGGAAAGATGCCCTCCTAAACTTGTTAGTTGTGAATAGAAGACTTGAGGGATTTGATAGTAGGTGGTTGTCTTGGCCACAGTGATCATGAAATCATGAAATGACTGAATTGAAAAATTTCAGAGTAATGGGAATAAAGACAAAGGAACAGTAGAGTTGCTGCTCCAGATTTCAAGAGAGCAAACTTGAAGCTGTTCAGGGAGATACTTAGCAGTGTCCCCTAGAAACCTGCTTTTGAGAGTTGGTGAATCCACAGGTGCTGGGCATTTAAGAACCCCCTTTTAAAAGCACAGGAGCAGGAAATTTTAGAGTACTGAGAATTTTTCTGCATTGAGTTTAGATCACAGTTGTGCTGACAAGCACAGCACAAAGAGGTCTGCTAAATATAAGAGCACTGCTATGTTGAGTAGGACCAGAACTTCTCCTAAAAACAAATCATAGATAAATGAAGATATCTGTTCATTGTGGACTAGAAAACAAGAGCTCTTAAGATTATTGGAAGTCTTGAGAAAGAGAGAGAAATAATGTACTCTTCAAGGTTCCCACTTACCCCCAGGTAGCTCTGGATCAGGACACTCTTGCTGGGGTTTGGAATATTTTCCTCCCACATTTTCTTCTTCCTGCAGCAAGAACACAGTTTTCAAGATTTGCTTCTCAACATCTGCTACCAGAAAAGGCTGCACCCCTTACATACAGCGTGCTGCGAGGCACAGCGAGGCACAACCGAGGCACTGGCACAGCACCACCCAACTCTCTCCCTTGCACAGCCATGCACAAGGCTGCCCACCAAGGCCCATCTCCACACAGACCTCTCTCCTGGGGGGCAAGGAGTGCCTCAGACTTTATGCCACCCACACAGGCTGCCAAGCCTCCTTGTTGCAACGCAAGCTTACCTGAGGAAATACTTGTAGCTGCAATAAGCAGCTATCAGCAAAGGGATGAGGAGAGCTGGGAGCATCACTGGGAGAACCACAGGTGGCAGAACTGAAACAGAGAAAAGAGAAAAAGCTATCCACCTGTAGAGTGACTGTTTTCTGCAACAGGTTTTTCACTCTGGTCACTATTCATCAGAAGAGATCTGGGAATGTGATATGTGGAGGGACAGGATCTTAAGGCCTTCAAACTGTTGGGATATCTTCCAAAGTGGGACAGGCCAAACGTGACCTGAGCTGCGTCCTGACCAAAGGAGTTCATTGTTTCCTTTACTGATTCACTTCTTAGCTTTTACTGACATCAGAATTAAACAATTTAAGCTAATAAAAAGATGGTTATGAACCTTACTCCACCATGAACAATAGGCATGCCTTTGGACATCTTAGGTCTGCCTGGCTCTGTGCAATTCTGAGGAAATGGGATCTCAGAGATTTTCTAATAGGTTCTGCTGCTAACAGCCACAACAGTACAGTAATTTCTTCCTGAATACACACATCAAAATTTGCCCACGGTGTAAACACTACAACCTTCCTCAGGAGAAACCATGTAAGATCATATTATTTTGGGCAAAATATTGTATGATGGCAGGCATTCTGCCTCTAAGTCCAGAAACAGCAAACATATGTGAAGATTTTATCTCCAGCAGACTCCACTGTGTGTTTTACACAACCTTATAGTCACTCTGCAAATATAAAAAGCTGATTGCTTATGTTCTATCTTCTTAAAGTATCAGGCTCTTTAGTCCCTGACAGCAGAATGCACTACTGGAATCAGAAAACAATGACAATCTTTTGGGCAGGATGTCTTTGATTCATTCTCCACGTGGAAAACTTTATGGCTAGTTGTACTCACCTTATGAAGGCAAGTAGGAAAGAAGCTTAAAAGGTCATTCACTTCCTTCCCTAACATTGTTGCTGTACTGCAAGGATGCAGGCAGGGCAGCTGCCTTGGTGAGTGACTCCAACTGGGCCATGGCTGCACCCCACTCCAACCCCAGCTGAGAGAATGTGTTATACTAAAGAGCCATTCCAGCCATTAACAGTCCACATAACCTGACAGAAGCAGCTGCACAAAAATTACCACTCTCAGTCTTCCAGGTGAACTCCTCACTCCATTTGCTCCAAGGTCCCTCATATCCCAGAGGCATATTCACCCTTGCACGCATTTTCCCCCTATATTCTGTAGATGCTGCCAGCATCTGCAGGGTGAAGATGAAGGGAGGTTCATCATTGCTGATACTTAACTCCTGGACAGTCTGGGGAGAGGAGAGGAGCACAAATGACAGAGGTGAGAAGAACTGTCTTTCCATTTGACCAGCAAAGAAATATTCAGGACTCGTGCACTTTGTAAGTTACCTTTTCATATCGGTTCTTTTCCCAGTACTTGACTTGGTATTTCTGTGTTATGAAGCTGTAATTCAATCTGTGTTTTATCCACCTTAGTTCATACTCCTGGTTCTTTGTTGCTGTTACTGACACATTTGCGGGCGGCAGCACCTGAACTGGAACACACTGAATGTCTCAGAGCACTTACCAACCTACTGGTCCAGTGCTCTCTTTCCACATTGTGAATCATTTCCAGGGACTGAAAACAAGGTTGTTTTGTGCAATGTAAAATGGCTCAGCTTTTTAACACTTCTTAACTCTCTGCATCTTCTTTTCATAGTCAATACAATAAACCAGTAGACCACTAAATAACAGAAAATCCATACCTATGACAGCACTCCCTGTGTACAGAAAAGCAGCAAAGCAATAGTTGAAATATATGTACTGGTCCACCACATTTCCAGAATTTGTCAGGTCTCTTGAAGCTACCTCCTGATATTTTCACCCACTGCAGGAGCTGTCCCAGTTTTAGAGTTTGGAAAGTCACACAAATACCTTCAGATACATGCAGGCAGAGATGACCCATGTGGTGCATGCACCTCACTGGGCAAAGGATTCCTACCTCATCTAGTGTTCCTGGGGCCATTGCACAAACCCACAAGAGCTCACTGGCTTCTTGAGAAATCACATAGTGACACACTCCTACTCCCCACAAACACCTCTCACCACAGTCCCCTGTCACCTGGGACACACATGAATGTGAATCACAGAGAAGTCAGCACGGTGGCAAATGCTCACTGAGAAGCTCTGGGTCACAACCTGAATTTCTGCACAACAGTTTCCATCACTGTCACCTTCCTCAGAGTAACAAGTGCTGCTGAGGAACTCCACACCTACATCCTAGAGCTCTGACCTGATACAGTTCCTTTCTTCATCAGTGATTGTTTCTTCAATTTTCCACTCACTTTTCCTCAACACCACTGTCCTCAGCCCCACTTGCTCCATACCTAATCTCTCCAAGGATCTCTCCAAGGAACAAGGAGAAGCAAGAAACAACACAGAAACTCACTGTTTTTGTAGGCTTCAATCAGCTTCTCCTCCGTCTTGGCCCGGACAGACACATGGAACTGGCTCTGGCTGCTGGCATTGCTAACAGGGATCTCACAGCTCTGGACCACGTATGGAGTGTGGGGCAAAGTCTTCTCATGCACAAGAGAGCACTCCTCTTCTCTGAGGGGAAAAAAGAGGATGAACAGAAATCAGGGAAATGGGACAGGCGGAAGCCCCATGGGAGAGGCACAGATGTGCTGCCATGGGCAGAGCACGTACTCTGATGCCGGGGTGGCCCTGAAGAACAAGCCGAAGAGGACAGAGGTGGTGATCGCTTTCTTCACTTCCCAGCTGCATGTCAGACGATCTCCACCATTGAAGACGCAGCGAAGGTTCCTGGGCTGAAGGCCACCTTCAGAGAACACAAGTGCAAGGTAAGTGACAGGAAAGTTCTGGCTTCTCAGCTTCCAACCCTGCACAGCCCACTCCATCCCATGCTACCTTCAGGGGTCTTCCACGACACCTCCGTGCTCCACTCGCTGTACTGCCCAGAGAAGCCGCTGCCCTGCCCCGGTCTGGCTCGCACACGGGCAGTGTAGCTGCTCCCTGGGACAAGGTCCTCATGGCTGAGACTGCAGTGTGTGGTGTTGGAGAGCAAGAGCGAGGCAGCTTCCTGTTGTTGGGGGAGAGCGGGGAGAGGAAGGGATGGAGGAAATTGGGGAGTTGGGGAACGGAGAGGTGGAGGGAAGACAGGGAAAGAGTGAGAGGAGTTGACTGCCAGGCTGCATCTCCGACAGTCCCACACGTGATGGTCCGTGCACAGGCTGCCATGCGGTGCTTCCTCGCTCCCGCACAAAGAGGGGCTCTAGCGTGTGCTGCAGCACAACTGGGGGAGGGCGAGGCACGGCCACTGCCAGGCACAATCTCCCCCCACAACAAGTAGCAAACTCCTGCAGCTTGCAAAGTCCAAACTGCCTTCAGCTCCAGCTACACAAGTTCATAGCACTGCTCAGTGCAGAATTATGTGGGAATTGGGCCAAGATACTTCCCTTAAAATCTAAAAATCAGGCTGACAGGTACATAGCAGAAACATATGCAGATCTAGGGAAATGATAGGGCAAAGGATATGGACTCCTAAAAACTTGGGAAAAAAAAAACCAACAACAAAAAAAGAAAAACCCAAAACAGATCTGTCTCAAAGGGGGAGCAACTTCAAATGTATTTTGCTGTTTTCCCCACATGAACCCCACAGCATCCTGTTGGAACATGATTTAATTCTGTTTAAGAGGGATTCAGGGCAAAATCAACTCCAACTCAGATCCAAGTACAGTGGTTGGAGGTTTCTTTGAGTGGAGAAGAGATCTTTGCATTCAGTTCAGCATTCAGTTCAGGACAAATGGTGTTTCACTGGGCAAGTCACTTGCAAACAGAAAGAGAACCCCTTCCACCTGACCCAAAACAACACTTGTTGTATCTGCTCACAGTCCCTGAGAATGGAAAGACCACAGACTTTCAAGCACAGGCTTTTACCACAGACTTTCAACTGCCCAAAATGGTGCAGCCCAAACCAGGACAGTTCAGCTCCTCTGCTCTTACCTCCCAGGATTCCCACTCCCGCTTGTAAGTGACTTCAAACTCCAGTGCATTGCCCAACCCTTGGCTTCCATTGGCTGTTTTCCAGGTCAGCAAGAAGTCTCCTGATGTCATTGAGCTGACTGAGAGGTTTTGAGGTGGGAGGGGCTGAACTGGAAGGTGAAGGTACAACACATGAGAGGACATAATGAGAAAAGGACACAAAGAGGGAAAGAAAATATCTAGGTAAGCTTCCCTATTTCTAGAGTGTCTTATCCCTGACACACCAACACCCTCCTGCTTGACTAGCTCCTGAGATAATACCAGGTCCAGCTGCTCCCAGAAACTTGCCTTCTCCTCTCCCTGCCCAACCCTCTCAATGTGGAGCTCTTTGGTAGTTTTCACAATGGAAGTGCAATTCACTTCCAGATGAACGGCAAATACATTCTCAAAAATCCTTAAAATTCATTGGAAAATGAGAATTTGGTATTTAAGCCTTACCATTTTGGAAAAGATCAACATCCAGTTCCGCTTGAAGCACCTGGTTAGGTCTGAAGCCATAAAAATTATCTACCCCTATTCCAAAATATTCTGTAGTGTTGCGGCAGACCCAGTGCACATACATGTCTGGAGCTTCATGTAAGTCATTTTCTGTCTGGCAAAACATGTCCTGCTTCTCCCTGTGTGCAGATAAAATGATCTATAAGGATCTGATCTGAAGACCTGTAGTTAGTGCAAAATTAAACACCTGAAACCAATTTCATCCCATCCTGTTGTTATAATTTACTAAGGCACTTAATATCCTCTTCTCATTGTACCTATTAGTCCTGGTTTGCATCAGTTAATACAAGAAACATTTTTAACACCAGAATTTCACCTTCCCACTTCAAAGTTGTGCAGCGGAATGTTATGGTACCAGTTCATTTTTGTTACTTTTTTGCCTAGCTCTATGTAATCTCATATTTTTAGGTGAGAAATAGTACAGTGAAAATTAACGTCACGTAAATACACCTTTTACTCAGAGTGAAAGGCAGTAAAGTTTCTGATGATCCTAAGCTGCTTGAAGACTTTCATTTTGCAGTACCAGAAAAACACTTAGAAAAAGGTTTCTCAACCAAAATGTACTTCTATATCCTTAGTAGTTCTGTTCTTCCAAGGGACCTTGAGTATTCACTAAAGACTTCATCCACAATGTTAATCATCCTTTCAGATGGCCTTTCTCCAGGCCAAGTAGCATCATGAAAATTAGAAACAAAGTTTTAAACTAGGCAGGAGAGGATATTCTTTGTGTGGTTGCAGTAGCCTTAGCTGCTGGAGAGATGCGTTGCTTCTTTATGTACCCTCTGGAATTTTGTTTGTGCTTATGGCCTCATGCCCAGTATATCGTCTTGTTCCAGCTCAGATGAGAAATATTAAGTTGCGAATATTTAAGGCCAAATACTCTCTTCCAGGATAGGATGGAGTCTTCTAGCCAACTATATGTCAGCAAGCATTATTCAGCATTATTGCTATTTTTATAAGTTGGGTATTAGCAAGGAAACCAGGGATATTGCAGTATGTGTGTAGCCTTAAGCAAAGGAGTCACCCCAAGGATTGTGAAGCCCTGAAGTTATTTCTGTCTACCCACCAGCATTGCCTTACAGTTTGGGGTTTAGTCAAACATTCTTAATCTATGAGCTGAGCTTGTTTAATTGTTGGCCGTTTTGATTTCAGCTGTGTGACTGTGCATGTTTAATACCTGCTCGTCTAATTAGTTCACCTCAGTTAAGTTTCATGATCCACACACTTCATCATGTAACAGTGTTCCAGAGAATCCTCCAAAGGTCCGAGTAACTTTATATCTTTTTTTCCCAGATGTATTTAACTTCAAGATCCTGCTCCAAAGTCCTTCCACTGTTTACATCTGCTTTTAGGTCTATTAATTCTCTCTTGTTTGCAATAAAATCAAGAGTTCTTTCTCTTTCCTTTTCTTCCTATATCCCCAGACTCTAAATAATCTTCTTCTCAACTGTCCATCTTTGCCTTCCTCTGTCCGTTAACTATTCCTCCATTTCTGTGCTTTCTCATCCTTGCCATTGATCCAGTCTGGTGATTCAGTTCCCTTTTCAAAAGGAAACAGATGTAACAGAGAGATACTGTCATAAACACACCAGTATCTCTGGGAGGAAAACTGATAGCACAGATAGAGAACTTACCAGTCCTGTCTATCTCATAAATATACAGTCTATACATATTTCTCAAAAGTTATCAAAACCACACTCTCAGCGATGCTCCTAAATGGGCAAAATGACAGGGGGAATGTCTCCTCCCTTTAGGGTTTACAAACAATATTCACACTTGTTCTGACACCTTCTTCTCCCCTAATGCTGTTTATTAGCATCTTATTTCATAGCTATGATCCTACCAAAAAATTATGGAAAATAATTGTGAAGGTGATAAAAATAACTCCACTGGCATAGCCTATTCATTCCTCTCTTCCTAGAGGAGGCCTCAGAAGCAGGCACAACTTTTGCTTAGATCAAAAAGAGAGGTGGATGTGCTTTCTGAAAACCTGACTGCTGGTCCCCAGGATTCCAAGTTATGACCAATTTCCCTTTGGACTTTTATCTTGCTCAACACATTTCAGGTACTTACACTGTACTATCTTCCCTTTGGTAAAGAATCATACCAACGAGGGCATGAGCCTCTGAATGCTCCTTCCATGTGCAGGTCACCTGTGAGCTGTAGTCATTGTAGCAGTTCAAACTTTTCATTGGGATACTCTCTGGGAAAGGAATTCAGACAGAAAAGATGCAGTGATTAAAAATATAAATGGTGGGAGATAGCAGGAGGTACAGAATGGGTAAGGCACTGATAACAGTACTCTCCTCTTGGCACCAGAAAATCATAGACTCATAGAATTGTTTGGGTTGGAAAGGACTTTAAAGATCATGTAGTTCCAACCATCCTGCCATGGGCAGGGACACCTTCCACCGCACCACTTTGCTCAGAGCCCCATCCAATGTGGCCCTGAACATCTCCAGGGATGGGGCACGACTCAGTGAAAATATGTGCAGAGTTGTGACCATTCTGCACACCTCCACAATATGCAAGTGTCCAAACCAAGCTACAACTAACAACAATAAAGTGAAATCTTTGTGCCTGCAAGGCATACAGTTCTAGCCAAGGTACCACTTTTCAAACACTGATTATTTCCAAGGATTAGTAGATAGCCTGGTCAGCAGACATATGGTGACCATTTAATCCTTGTGTGTTGGTGTGTGGACTTCTTTGCTACTAACTTCCTAATAAAGTTTATAATGCTAGAAAGATCTATTTAAAAGTGAGATACTCTGGGAATGGTCCTGTTATGACTCAGAAGAATGTCCAAACTAATTTGTTGGAACTAGATTTATGATCCAGAGATGACCAGACCTCTCATCAAGGATATTTTTTTTAAGTTCACAGCTGTGAAGCTGACAAATACAGACTGCCTCTGGCACATGCATCAACAAGCAAGTTGCTTTCTTATGCTTCCTTATTTTCTCTTAAGGTAATATACGCACTGCACTATTGGGATATTGCACCTTCAGATGACAAAGATGACAGTGTGCATACGTGAGTGTGCTTTCTCAAGTAATTTTTCTTGATGAGAGCTATAATCAGCTTGTTTGAGGGGCTTTTTACAGGCAAAAACCCATCAGAACAGAATGATGCTGTCTTAGCAGGCGTAAGAGGGACCTCACTTTGATCTTCTACTGAAAACAAGTACAAAGTAAGTTCTACTGCATTCCTTGCACAACCAGAAAATGGAGTGTCCCACATAGAAAAGGATGGTCTGAATGCAGGGCTAAGGCTCAGAATGCCAAGAACCCAGTCTGACCTACACCTTAACACATTTTCCCTCAGAGATGTCAAAGGAAGATATCCTGCAATTGATGCTGGGCCAGACAGCACAACTCCTCCAGCTACTGCAGACATGAGGCGTCTGCATTAGAAAAGATAGATGCCCATGGGGCACACCTCCTGGCAACACTCTTTTTCTGCTGTCTTTAGGATAGCTACAGGCCTAGTCTTGTTGCAGATATGGTGTACGTCCTATCCCAGCTGTGTTAAATCAAATTAGAGGGCAGGGGGAAACAGAGGAAGGGAAGGGAAGGGAAGGGAAGGGAAGGGAAGGGAAGGGAAGGGAAGGGAAGGGAAGGGAAGGGAAGGGAAGGGAAGGGAAGGGAAGGGAAGGGAAGGGAAGGGAAGGGAAGGGAAGGGAAGGGAAGGGAAGGGAAGGGAAGGGAAGGGAAGGGAAGGGAAGGGAAGGGAAGGGAAGGGAAGGGAAGGGAAGGGAAGGGAAGGGAAGGGAAGGGAAGGGAAGGGAAGGGAAGGGAAGGGAAGGGAAGGGAAGGGAAGGGAAGGGAAGGGAAGGGAAGGGAAGGGAAGAAAAAAGAGAAAAGAAAAGAAAAGGACAAAGAGAAAAAAGCTATCATTGCATAAGAAAGGAAACACAAGCAACGGATATGGCAGATGGTCTCTTTATCTGTCAGCTATTCCACAAGAAGAAAACCAGGTCATTTGGATTTTGCTCTTGGTAGCCCCCACCACACTGTCTTGTGTCTGGCCACGTCTCCACTCCTGTGCGCTACCATCTGAATTATGCAGCCCTTCATTTTCCTATATTTTCACTAATTATCAGGGTCTACCCCTCCTTCCCTTCACTCATTATCCTATCAGGTTGTTCATCTCACCCACTTATACAGTATTTCACCTGGCCATACCACCAATATACAACTAATTTTTTCTGCACCTGCACCTGCTACACACTGGTTTAATCAGGATATCTGTTCTCTTACAGCTTAGAAAACAGGAGAAGAAGGAAGCAGAAAAGCAAGCAGAAAAGGGGGAAGAGCAGTAACTGAAAGAAGAAGACAGATACAAAAGGAAAGGCAATAATGGAAGGATAAAAGAGAATATAAATTTGAATCTCACCTCGAATGGCTTGAACACGGAAGACCAAATACAGACTCAGCAGCAGGATGAAAATCTCTTTCATGTTCGTACTGTCCTTGGCACACAGGCTTGATCCTAACTCAGAATTTCAGAGTTTTCATTGCCCACTGGCTACTCTCTTGCCCTGCTTACTGTGGAGCTGTTTGTTTTCGTTTCACATAAAGAGAAGTAAAACTGAATAAGGGAACTTCTTTAAGATCACATTGAAGTGACATTCAGAAAGAACTTCTACCAAGCATTTATTGTAGGACAAAATCCATGTCTTCTCATTCCGTGTTGCTACAATATACAAGCAAAGAATGAAGTAAATGTACATTTCCAAGGAAGTGCAGGGATTCAGTCAGCTGAGTGGCAACAAGAAAAAAATCCTAATCTGTGATGAGAACTCATCCTTAAAATTCATTTCATTCTTCTGCTCTTTATGCTTAAAGCCTTCCTAATGCACCACAACAGTGGTTAATTTCCTTAAAAATGTTATCTCAACCACATAGTTCCTAGGAGCTATAGTGGTTGAATTTCCATATTCATCAATTTTGAGAGTTTCCTTCAACATACTACTTTTCTAGGTGCCCCCCAAACAAGTTGCAAATTGTATACATAATACCAAAGAAATTAAAATTATTTCTTTTCTTTTTTTTTTTTTCCCTAGTGACTGTAGAGAGTGAGAGCAGATTGAGCAGTTCCAGGACCATGGACCACACTGTTCAATACTGGAATTTAAGTCATTTTGGCCATCTTTAATTGCTCTCTCAAAATCATAATACAAACACCTACTTAAGTATGTTACAGATCTGAGACTTTTTTCTACTTTAGGGGAGCATGGAAAAACTCCTTTTAAATTCCTATTGACTTTCAGATTCCCAAATGCCACTTCCTTGCACTGGAAACAGCTGGCTGAACATTTGCATAGTCATTACAGCTGAGGAATCCCTCAGTAACTCACAAGTCCTTGTGTGAGAGCAGACTCTGCTGTTATGCTTCCCTCAGAAAGGAAGCCATTCGCTTACCTGGATCCAGGGATGTCTGTGAGGCAGATGATTCAACCTCATGGGTGACTCTCCCTGTCCAGCCTCCCCCCACAGCACCAGAATCCTCTGATGCAGAAATCAGCAAACCCACACTTGCCTAGAACTGGAGACAGAAGTATAAACCAACCACAGGATTTTCTTGGCAAGTAAGTCTCCAAAATAACTGCTGCATCTTTTGTGAACCTCAAATGCCACTTTCAGAGAAGCTGGCACCCCCCCTTTCAAGGAAAGTCTGTGCAATTACACAAAATAGGAAGTCTGTACTTCCTGTTTTAGCCCCCAAAGCACGCACTTATACGGGACTGTTAGGTTAACTGGGAAGGGAGGGAAAGGAAGTTTGTCGTTGCCAATCTGTGTGTTAGCAATTACCAGATCATGAGACTAATGTATTTTAAGAAAGAGAAAGGACTGACTGCAGCAGAATTAAGGAAGATTAAGAAAGAATTTTCTGTTTTTCACTCCAGTGCTGTTTCTTGCTTTACTCCAGACTAGACAATTTTCATGGCAGGGATCACTCCGGACTTTTGTTTGTACATCTATATTGGGGGAGAGTGAATTACCTTTATCTCTGTAACTCTTTATTTTGAGTAATATTTCTGAGTTTTACCCATTTCAACAACAATTAATAATAAATTATAAGTACTGTAATACATAGAGGAAACAAAATTAAAGTGGTGAGAACAGTTGATCTGAAGTTATCCTACATCCAAGGCAACCTGGTCTTTTAATCCAACCATAAAACTTAGCCCAGTAGCCTTCAAAAATAAACCTTAGGATAGTTAGGTAGCCATAAGGGAGAGACATGCTCCCGTTTGCCTTCTCAGGTATAAACCATGGGGGACTAAGATGAGTCCCCAGATACAGAATATAACTTCCAGAGCCCGTCTGTCCTGCACTGCTACTCCTGCTCTAAATCCCCATGGTGCTGACCAAAACCACAGATATCACAGTTATTCTCTCACCAGAGCTGCATCAATAAACAAGCAAAAAAATGTATAATGTGAGTAAGGGAAACGCGCAGAGCAAGACAAAGATTATCAAGAGTATCTGAGGAAATTGTGTGTCAGAAGGTGTCCATACAAAACCTGCAGACAATTAGGGGAATATGTAACTTGGCTGGATGGGAAGAATTTATTTTGAATTGCAGTTTAAAGGTAGAGGGGGATCATCCTGCTCCGATTTTCAAAGGCCAGTGTGTTTATGTTCTTCCAGCACCCTTATAAAAGAGGTCAGTTGTTTCCCAGCAGACGTTTTCCCTCCCTTTCCTTTCTCGTTGAAAATGTTCCTCCATTTTCAGAGAGACATGCTCTGGTTACATCATAGGATCCAGTGTCAGTGAACATCTTCGGATGCCACTTGCTCTGCTGAACTCCAGGAACAAGTAACAAGGAATCCTGCACACCAGAAGCTTTGCAGGCCATACACGCTGTTAGGTTTCAAACTTACAACGCATTTTCTTATCTATCACAACTTGTAATGTCACTGACATAATCATTGCATGTTGCTTCATCTCCTTTCTAAACTGCATTGCTACAATGCCTCTGAAGCAGGAAGTTACATTTTGTAACATTTTAGTAAAATAATCTCAACTAAGTCCCCCCCCATCAAAAAACACTTTAAAATAAAAATTGATTAACTAATATTTAACTTTATTTGTTGAAGAATTTGATACAGTAATTTCTTGTTAGTTCTACTTGGAAATACAGCATCAGAAAGCAGAAGATAGAGAAAAAAATGCTGTTTGAGTAGGTATCATACACATTTTCCCAGAACATAGAATAAGTAGTTTGTACAATTACATGAAGGCCTATAAGCAACACCACAGGTGTACTAGGTTTGGTTCACAGAATTCAATATATTGGTCAATGGAAAAGAAGAAAGCTAAGATGGGCTGCAATTTCTTCACTGAAATCCAAAAAAAGTTTTCTTGATGCTCCTAGGACAAACTCTGAATGCCAAGTCAGCCTCCAACATGAGAGAAATAATTACACACTGGCACACAAACCTTCTGATCAGCAAATGAAGAGAAAATTACGGGAGTCTAGAAAAAAAGAGAAAAGCTTATGAAGACATTCTGGACAAATAATTAGCCTTGGGAGTGAGAACTGAGATTAGAGCAGGTCTTGGGGATCAGGACACCTCTACTGCAGGCTAACACCAACTTGCTTTGTGAACACGGCCCGTGCTTTTATTTCTCTATTCCCCTATTCCCCACCTTCTCTGGTCTCTATGTAGATGTCTCTATTGCAGAGGAGTGCTAAAAAGCTGAAGAAGTTAAGTACAGATTTTACACTGAAAGGTAATATATTACTGACAATTACTCATTTCAAGGTCACTTCAAAGGCATGTTGAAGGAAACTGCCTGCAGAGAGGGGTATCTATAGAGCACTTACATTGCTCCTACTGTTTGACTAGCACCTATTCCTGGACTAGTGTTGTAGAGAGCCAAGTCATCTTTGTGAGTGATATGCAACTTCCAGGGGAAAAAGCGCTTCTCAGAGGGCCTTCTCCTGCTCTGAGACACCATGAGTTCAACATCCTGATCGGAGAGCAAGCGGATCAGATCACCATCAGGGTCCCGGTAATTCAAAACAATATCATCTTGGTTAAACTCCTGCCTGGGAGAAAAGAAATGGATTGATCCCCAGAAATCGAGGAATGCCTGGGAGGTGCTACATGATGAACGATATACTGACAATGTAATTAATTTTTATAAAAGACACACAAAGCCTTGGGTGTCTTGGCATTCTTGATGCAGTTAGTACTGGAAATGTACAGCCACATTCATGCTGTGTTGTGTTTAAGCTAAGAAATCTATCAGAACCAAGAACTATTTCCAGTAACACCACACAAATGGCACAATTAAACTGTGTGTTTGATAGAATTACCATACAAAAGAGCTGACTCTTGTTATTTTCCACTTTTGCCTACTTATTTTTGCTCTTTCTGAGGCGTGTAAGAATATTAGAACAGCTGTTCTATTACTAATATTTAATAATATTTAATGTTCTAAAGTGTTGATGTTCAACACTAGATTACTCCAGTTTGACACTAGTTTAACAGGTGTTAGAAGGCTGTGTCCTGCATCCTGAAGACATGTACTAGACAAAAGGTGCTTTCATGGGGGTATGGTTCTGATCTCAGTACAAGAAACGGAAATTTTTGCCCATCGTAACTGAGTCAGAAGTGTGTGTCACTCCTTACTCACTGACAATCCCAAGGAGGACTAGTGTCTGCACAGATGGCCCTGGGCCAAGTCAAAGTGCAACTTCCTCAAGACACTTGGAGAAGTATTTCACACAAAAAAAACGTTGGTGACCAAGTAGAATGTGGAAAATCTTGGACCGAAATGAACTTGACAAATGTCTAAGTATCAAATATACAACAAAGTGTTTGCATTGTACCTCATCAATTCCATTAGATCATTGAATGATGGAATGCTGCTCAGATCCTCTTCCACTGAGATATCCCTGTATTTAGAACACATCTAATCATTACATATAATGACAAGAGGATTGTTGGTGTTTCTTCAGCAGTAAACTGGAAGACTATTTTCTTATTACCTGATAGTGCTCACAGTCTCATCATAGTAATAACAGCGGACTTTATTAACTGTGTCTTCCTGCTTTGGTAAATCTTTTATGATCTTCACAAAAGCACATGGGAAAATCCCAGTGGCACCATCAGCAGTTCCCTGGAATGACAGGAAATATTAGAATCAAGAAAACCATGCCATTTTGGCCACATGCAATAGGTTCTGGAATTCAATTAATTTACATAGAAACAACAGTAAGAATTTTTCCACTGTAATCAAGAAAAGAAATTCTATGGAAGTGACCCAATGGCATCCCTACAAAAAGATTACACAATTACATAGTCAAGTACCAGGCAGGGGAGTGAAACAGTGTGTAAAAAATGAAAGTCAGATGGTTAGCAAGGAAGGCTGTGGTGTTTGAGCAAGCAGAGATACCATATCAGCAAACACACAGTATGTTTTCCTCATCCTTTTTTCAGAACACTGCTGCATTACCCAAGTTCTCTCTAATCAGGCTGACGTGTGTTGTGGTATGAAGCATGAAGCATACATCAACTCACCCTGAGGCAAGAAACCAATTAATCGCTGAAATGGAGTTTCCATCTCCTTTCTGTGGCCTTTCTGTGTTCTAATCACTTCCAAAGAATTAAAAAACGTTCCAGCAGAAGCAAATGCAAATGAAAACTGAAGTCTGGAGGGCAGAAAATTTGTAAGCTAAAAACCGTCAAGGAACCAAACAATTACTAATTTGGAATCAAGGATTTATTCTTGACAGTAAGACCTGATTATGATACAGTTTCTCCTTGAAAGGAAGAGGCAGGTCACAAGGACCAGGAGAGCCCTTTCTACTCATATATTTCAAGGTATGCTAATAATTCAGTACTGCTATTGCAGTCTTACCTCCAACCAGTCTTTGTTTACTTTGCTGAGTAGATAGATCAAATCTCCCTTCTTGAAGCTGAGTTCCAGTTTATTGGTTCCAGGAAAATCAAACAGTGCCTGTGGAAAGTAATAACCTCGAAATTATTAATTCACAGAATTACAAAACCAGATCTTTCTGTTGTGATCTTGAGGCAAAAGCATAAAGCAGTGAGACAGTGTGCACTTTGTCATCACATATGTATTTCTGGGATAAGGTCACTTATATTTGACTGTAGTCTGCAGTTCTCACAATCTCTTCTCCTACTCAGCACACACAAAACTGCTTTGAAGAAGCAGTGAAAGCACTAGGATAAACATGGCCCTGAGAGAGCTACATGCAAGGATTCTTAAAGTGGCAGAACACTGAGCACCAGAGAAATAAGTATGCATAAGTTGAAAGCACTTAAGGGCGAGTAAGACAACAGAGCTGAAGACAACTGACAGCTTGAAATCCTGAGAATTGAAAAGATACAGTATTTCTGATTGCAGCTTTTCAGCTTTTAGATTTGCTGCAAAATAGTACAAAGAGCCTTAAAAATTGCAGAAATCTTGTGTCTGAATTTAAGGGTAACTCACTGTTGCTTTAACATCTAGCTTTCAGGTCTGTATGCTGAACTGGGAGATTTGGGAAAGCCTGGGAAATTGACTTGTTGTTAAAATGGAACTTAGATGCCCTCTCGAGGAAAAAAAAAAAAGGAGGCAAATACATGCTACCACCCTAACAAAAGGTTGGATAGTTAAAGTGGCAGAGTTATCAAAAATGCACATCTCCCCCATTGTCCTTAGCGAACATGGTAGTCATTTAAATGAAAAGGTGTTCTTCATTCTGTGTTGTGATAGTTCTTTTGGTCTTGTTAATGCCAAGAGTTCTCCTAGTAAAAAAAACCAAACAAAACAATGGCTACTGTTGTGCTAGTGGTTCATATGTCTACTTAATAGCTCTTTCAAGAGCTTTTCTTCACCTACTGAAAAGTTCTGGTAGGTATATTCAATATTAATAAATGAATAGATAAAACCCAAGAGATATGACTGTTCCAAGACCTCTCATTCTCCATGTAAAGAACAAAACCAACAAACCTCAAAGCAGATGCATGGGGTTTTTAACCTTATACGGCAAAGTCACATGTTTCAGGAAGCAAGACCCTGCTCAGACAAATACTGGTTACAAAGCAGCCTCATGTGCTCGATAGTGAGAAAATATACCACAAAAGACAAGGGTATGGGCATTTTTCAATACAACAGTTATGTTACAGAAAATACTAAGATGCTTCACTTGCAAAGCTTTTAAACATATGTTGAAGTCAATGAAGCTGAAGCTTATGCCTGTTTTAAATTTAACTTATGGGTAGCACTATGCAAATGTGGACCATTTGGCAGTAACCTGTACATGTCTCAGTTTTGAATCTCCTGTCATTCTGATTTCACAATGGACCTTCTTATTACTCAAGCGATGAGGAACAGAACACCTCTTTCCATCCATTGTTTCATTCCCTGTTGTTAAAATCAATTGCTTTTGTCTGTTGATTTCACTTTCTTCCCCCAAGCTCTAATTGAAAAAGGCAACTTGATGGATGAGGTACCAAAGTAAAACAGAGTTTAATCTCCTGTCCTATGACAGGTTGTGCAGAGTACTCACCTCAGCCCGCGGAGCTGCTGTGCGGTCAAAAACAGGCACTTGATCTGAAATGCTCTTACTGCAAAGAAATGGGACAACAGGGAGGTAAACAGATCTTTCTAAGTCTTTCAAAATGCTAAACAATCGGTAGTGCAGTGTCTGTGTTTTTACTATTTAAGGGGCAGGTAAGCCAGAGATCACTGGGGAAACTGCATGAGAATCTGTGTGCAGCACTGAAGTAAATAAATATGGATGCAACAACACTGCCCTAGTTCTCTCGGTTTCAGTGCAGAGCAGCAGCAATCTGATGGTGTCTGCTGCTGAGAACAGATGGAATTTTCAATACAGTCAGTATTCTGGACCTCTCTTCCACAACACTGCTCAGTCCCCCTACTCTGCCTTCTGGGCATCTCTGTTTCTAGCATTTATGGCATTTAGTTCAAACTCTGCCATCATACACACATGCAGTTTTTGCACTGTTTGAGGTGGGTGAAAAGGAAGTGAGTCCATCTTTGGAATGCTGAAAGGAGAATTAATTTATCTGAAGGGTAATGAAGTATGACATCTACTTAGCAGTTCTCCAAAGGGGTGTCAATGCTGCTATGTAGGACAGGCCCCTGCTTAGACAAAGGACAGGAACAAATTAAGTATTCAGTTCCATTTAGTGTCTGAACCAGATCTCACTGAATTCAGTGCCAAAACTCCCATTGACTTCAGTGGTGCAAGCCTATGTCCTTAAGCTTGGCCTGTATATTCTGCACATTATAATAGAGATTACCATTAAAGAAATACAGGCAGATAGTGCTGGACAGTATTTTTAAAAAGCAAGGTATACTCTCATTTTGGAATTTTCCTTTAATGCAAGTACCAGAACCACTTTAAAAATCTGAGATTACTGAAAACAAGAAATACTCTGTGTTCACTCTATCACAAAGACCCTCATATCAAGAATCCATGGATTCACTCGGAAAACACAGTGGTGATCCTCATCTCTTTCCCCCCCCAAAACTGGACAGCATCTCTTACATCAAGCAATGCTGGAAAAAACATGTCAATCACTTACACTCGGCGTGTCCGTGGGCGAAGGCGTCTCAGTCTGTGAGGCACCTGCTCACCATCAAAGGTTGAGTGGTAGAAGAACAGCCGTACGTCCTCATCCATCAACACCCAAGCAGGGAGGCAGAGTAGGTTCTGTGCCAAGAGCAAGCAGGAAGCAGAGTGTAACAGTGGGAGAGACCAATTCTCTATTTATTTACATGTAACAAATATGCCTCTCTGACCTACGGGATCATGAAGGGTATTCATTACTGCCAGAAATCTCCCTCCTCTCCCTTCTCACTCAGCAGGACACAGCTGAACAGCTGACGGTTTCTCCTCTTTACTCCTGGAGTTGGCCAATGTATTGCTTCACTCTTTTTGTACCTGATTTACTGCAGGAGTAAATTGCTTTTGTGTTTCTCTTCAGAACGTGAACGACTGTGGAAAGAAGGCAATCTTAAGCAGTGGAAGTCTTGGCCAGTGCTTCAGACTCCTACTGATTTAAAGTTCAGGTCTTCAGTTAACCTGCACACAAAGAATATCTCTCCCTGATGTATGCTGCATCTTCACTGTAATTCAGGTACTCTCAGAAGCCCACCTGTCCTGATTCTGGCTGTGAGAGAGTCAATTTTCTTCTTGGTTGCTGGTACGGTGCTGTGTTGAATTTAGCATGAGAATAATGTTGATAACACATGGCAGTTTCAGGTGTTTCTAACTAGTGGCTTACTTAGTTTAAGCCGAGGACTTTTCTGTTTCCTATGTCCTGCCAGTGAGGAGCTGCACAAGAATCCAGGAGGGAGCATGGCCAGGACAGCTGGTCCAAACTGGCCAAAGGGATATTCCACGCCATAGAGCATCATGCCCAGTATATAAACTGGAGGGCGTTGGCCAGGAGCCACTGATCACTGGCTGGCCATCAGTCAGCAGGTAGTGAGCAATTGTATTGTGCATTATTTGTTTGTTTTCTTCTTTAGTTTTGTTTCTCTCTGTCTTTTTGGTTACCTCCCTTCTAATTACAATTATTAGCATTATATTTTACTTTATTTCAATTATTAAACTCTTCTTATCTCAACCCATGGGTTTTACTTTTCCTGATTGTCCTCCCCATTCAATTAGGGGAGGAGGGAGTGAACAAGAGGCTGCATGGCACTTAGATAGTGGGTGGTGTTAAAGCAAAACTCACACACCGTTCTCCTAGTCCCTCAGATGCACACACAAACTCTGTATTCACGTAACGCCTGGAGATTCACCATTTCCTCATACATCGTAGGGGTTTTGGTAAGGATATCTATCTGTATATGAAGGCGGGGAGTGAGCCTTTGTGAACTGCACACTCCAGCAGATCCTACAGTATGAACAATCTGGGGAAAAGGACTGCAGCTTGTACCACAGCGTGGGCACTGTGTTTTCAGGAAAGCAATACAGAGAGAAGCAGACACTTAGAACTCTAGCAGTACTGTCTGTCTTAGCCGATTTCAGCTGCTAAGTATCTGCGGTGCTCAGTGCATTCTCTACCTTAAAATTAAGTTTTACCTTCATGTAGACATTTAGGACAGGAATCCTTTTCTCAGCAATTTCCCTTTTGGCACCAACAAAAACTTTTCCTGGAAAATATAAAACCAAAAAAAGGAGGCTGTCAAGAGAACTGAAGCAATCAGGAGAAAGTAGAAGCTCAAAAAAAATCCCGTATTTTCTAAAGGATTTTAGGTTTCTAAATGAACTTTACCACAAGTGAAGGGACTGTCAATGGAACATGACTTCTCTGGCATCCATAGCCGGGAATTAATTCCTTGTCACAACTACTTCTCTCAATGCATTTCTCTTTAGGAGAGCCTGGAGCTGAAAAAGATGCTAATTATGCAAAGATTTGTTACTGACAGCTTACCTGGCAGTACAGGGAGTGTGCAGGTAAATGGGCTGTTATTGCTCTCTGGCCCATATCTCTCCTCTAGTTTGGTGTGCAGAGCATAGAACTCACGATAGCGCCGGAAAATCAGGTATCTGCCACCACCTTTAAGCTTTACTTCAATGACAAACATCTGAAACAGAGAAGAGGGATTCAGGCTGATGTTCGTACTTAAAAATACTCACTGAATGAATGCGAGGAATAAAATAGGAACATAAGATCAGTGCTCCATTAGTGGAAATATTCTCCTAGGGGCAGAGGAAAGCAAGCCTTCAATTAAGCATTGCAAACTCAAGAACTAGGAAATAACAAGTTAGCAGCAGTGTGGTATTTTTGTGGGTCCAGCTTGCACATGAAGCATGTCCCTGTGGCTGCTTTCTATTATATAATCTTAAAAGGAAACAAGAAATTACTAGATTCGACTTTATGCTTACACACTTCCCCTCAGTGACAAATAAAACACATTAGGGAGACAAATACAAATATTTTACAATAAGATGCCTTGGACATCTAAATCTAGAGACAAACAGGCATCTAAATGAATTGATTTTCAGAATTGAAGGCATTCATACTTCTTTTTGACTTTAATGTACACTATTTCAGAAATTATGGTCCAACCTCCTTCAACCACTATTTTATTTATCTTTGACAAAACTGCTTTCCTCTAAAGGAACCCACGATTTCCATGCACTGACCTCTGAGTCACATTGCAGCCAGATCCTTCAGAAAACATAAAGACAGAGCAACCAAACATCACTCTATTCCAGAGCAAAACTTGAATACTGCAGTGGGAAGGTTTTTATGAGCAATGTCTCCAGCAGAAGTCAGATTGAGCTGGTCAAAAATCAGAAAAATCTTCAGAAAATCTTAGTGTCTTTCCCTACTCTTCCCTTCCTGTGTGCTCTTTTGTGTCTTAATCTGCTACCTCCCCTGAAGATGGGAGCATCCTAACTTGCCAGTACCACAGAATAATGAAGCAAGACTCTGCCCTTCTACCCACTGAATTCTTTTCCCACTATCTTCACCAAAGGTACAGCACTCCACCAGGAAATAAATCAGGTATTAGGAAAGAATTATGATGCTAGAGGATATCTCTCACATTTCATTCATAAAATAAACTTTTAGACTAAATCTGGGATAACTGTCCTCCATTCCAGAAAAATAAAGCACTGAGAAGTCTTCCACATGGAACTACTCATGCCAAAAAGCAATTACACCAGATTAACTGCATTTTGCTTCCCACAACCAAACCAGTCACAGATGAAGGCATAGAGAGGCAGGATAAATCTCCCTTCTTACATAGTAATTAGTAAATCCTTTCTTCTCTTCAATATCTGCAATGTTAGCTGAAGCAGGTACATCATCTGGAAGCTGGTCAAAATCACTGTGAAGCAAGAACAGAAGATTCAGGTTACTCATACTGGTAATAGCCTTTGAGGTATCTATGCCATACAGAGCAAAAGCAGGCAATATCACATATTCTGGTATCAAAATCAAGAAGTTAGAAGCTCGTGGTGTCATTCTCTTCCTCTGGAGGTCTGATCTTGAGATTTCAAGTTTCAATAGGTTCTGCACAAGTCAGTGACCATTGTGAAGATTCATCATGCCTGAAAAACCCATATTCCTATGCTTGCTTGAGGAACAGAACTACAAAACAAACGCTTGAACTGCTAAGCTTTTCCCGAGAAATGTGATCAGCTGTGGATGCATTCTTAATCCTTCCTTAATCTAGAAGATTTACAATAAGAACTGTGCATCAGTAGATCTTATTCTAAGGAGATCACTATATATCATGATTTATGCTGCTGTTGTTACTGCATTACTGTAGGGAATAGGAAACAGTTCTGAGAAAACAGCTTGTTATGCTAGGTGCTGTAGAAACTGACAGCACAAAGCTAAATCCTAAAAACTCGATACTCTGTGCAAGATGCATAAAATGTACCACATACATATAAGAAAAGAAACGGCAGGATAAGCACAAACAGAGAAAGAACAAAGAAACAAAAACATAGTATTATTCTATATTAAAATTAGTGGTGCCTACACCAGCTGTCAAAATGTTGTCAAGTTTTCTTGTAACCATCACAATAAAGCAAACTCTTAAAGAGGTTTTGAAAAAAGAATGAGTAGGCTAGCAAATATTTAGAAAGAGACCTCCCAGTCACAGCAGATAAGATTCAGCACAGAATCACGGAATATTTGGAGTTGGAAGGGACCCACAAAGATCATCGAGTCCAACTCTTAAGTGAATGGCCCACACAGGGATCGAACCTATGACCTTGGCATTAATCTCCCAGTCACAGCACATAACCTGAAGCAAGCACAAAGGTACCTGTTTGAAAATGTCAAAAATGTGTGAAGGAACACATGGTAGTAGGCAGGCTTAGAATAAGCTTTGCAGATCCTAGAAAGAATTGGATTTGAAGTGAGGAGGAAGGATCCCTGCAGGAACACCTAAAGAGCAGCCATATGACCACACAGTCATGTTACTTGTCTATACTGTCCACACAACAAAACAGCATGGATTGGCAGGTGCTTTTTCCTCTGTGACCTTCTCCTTGGTGCAACAGCTTTGGTAAGCAGAAGACAAATTCACCTTTGCTTCAATCTTATAACACAGTGTTGCTAGAGGGTTATTGATATTAACACCCAAGTAAAAAGCATCAAGAATGAGGAAAAAAGTATAACAAATGAGATAAAACTTTTTAAACTTTTAAAAGGATCATCTAAGATATGCCAAGCTGACAAAATGTTAAATATTCTGGTAATACAAAAAAAAAAGTGGTAGTTGTCTCAGTTTATGCTGCTAGGAGAATATCCCAAGCAGGGGTTTCCACAAGGCATAGCCCATTTGAAATGCTGAAGTAATGATGCAACATCTTGCAATAGTTTGCTGTACGTGGAGAATGCCATGAATCAGCACCACCCACAATACTGTAAATACTACCCCTTACTGTGAAGAGGGATGTGGTTATGGAAATCAGGAGATATAATTAGTCATATCACAAACACTCACATCATAAACTCCAGTAAAAGGGAAACTGTTTTGCAGCTATAAGGACGACAATGACCCACTATGTCCTAGGTGGTGAATATTCCCCACAAAAAGAAAGTCCACTCCAGCATAAGAAATGGTCTACTCCACCCTGAGCAGCCTAATAGTGTGGAAGTTACAATAACAAGAAGCCTCTTAGTATCACCAAAGATGCTTGCATCCAAATTAAATGAGCAGATCACAGAAGTTACATGAGGCTTGTGGGGAGGCAGGAGCAGGGAGAGACACATTACCTCTTTTCTCGCAGCTGTCGGGGAAGAGACATGGTTCTTCTTAAATCCAGATGACTAAGATCTATTCCTCTACTTCTTGGGCAGTTCCCGGTTTAACAGGATGAACACAAAGTCAAAGTAATTCTCCCTGCGTGAAACAAGACTCCTTTGCAAGGCCTCAGAGATCTTTTTTTAATGTTTCAGTGTCAGACAATTTCTGCTGTACCTCCCCACCCCCACGAGTTTGAGGAAGTACCGGGGGAAAAACAGTAATAAAGAAAGACTCTTCTGTGATGTCTGTCATGTCTCAAAACTGCCACAGTTGAGAAACTGAAAGCCCAAGAAAAAGCAGAAACTATGAGCCACATATTCCATTGTCCACCCTCCACCAAAACATTTGCTTCTGTTGAAAACCAGTATGAGTGAGAGAAAAGTCTGTTTTGCCTCAGCTAAAATGTCCCCATATACACCTCTACATTAATATTTGTAAACTAGGATGAATACTTCTGATCCCTTCTTGAGGCTCTGCGATTCCCAAGAATCCTCCTTTTCACAGACCAAGAGCCAGGAGGTGGAGCTAAAGAATAAATTTTAAAATGGGAGCAGAATATATCATCAGAAAATTCAACCTTGTCAAACACCGGGGCTTCAGGCACAGGAGATGAGCTTTGAAGGATGGATCAATGAAAGCAAGACACGAGTCCTTTAAAACCCAGAGATCTTTTCGGCTTCATGTGCTCAAAACAACCCATATTTGCCACATACAAAGACAAGGTAATGACTTGCCCTGGCTTGTACTCAGATTGTAGTGACAAAGCATTTATTTAACATCAGTTGACAATCTTTCAAGAACAAAATAAAAGGAAGGTTTCCTGACAAGGAAACCCTGATTTCTTAACAATGTGACTTAGTTGCAACACAGCTTATCTGCCTTAGTCAAAAGCCATTATGTGCATCCTCGCCTCCCCATTTCAGTCTTTGACTCTCTTCCATTTTCGTGTTCAATACATATACATATTTGCTTCCTTCTCCTCCTTCCGCTGCCAAGAACAAAAATTCCCATCTGAATGGAGCAAAAATCAGCCAGCATCCTTCAAAATAAAACTCTATTTACAACTGTAATCATCAGCCTTGAGAGTAACTGCATTGCATTTTAATGAAGTAAATCCTTCACCCATCTCCTTTCCATGGATAACTCCAGGGACCACGATAAAATTTGAGAGGGGGTATAGTGTCTCTTGATCAGAAGGGACCAGGAGAACCTACAAAATTCTGAACTGTATTTTCTGAGTGATTTGCTACTCTCCTACATATCATAGCTTTGACAAGAAAGTCATAGAAAGGGTATTCTAATTTTTTCAAATGTCCTGAAAGATAATCTAGATACAATGCAGGTAGCTCTTTTAATAGACAGAGGATATGACACAATGCAAAAATACATGTTCATTGTTTATCTAGGGACATGGCTTTTCGAAAACAAGTTGACAGAAACTGTCAGACAAATTTTCTATGCAACTGCTTTGCTGGAAGATGAGTAAAACAAACTGAAAGCAGCCCAGTTCCACTTCTCTCTTCTAGAGATTACCGCTAGTAATAATACTAACCTGACAGAATAATGCTAAACCTATTAAGAAAGTTTATGATTCTGCAGTATTTTCTTGTTCTGAACTCAACCAGAAAAAAGACTTATCTGACAAAAGGCAGATTTCTACCTCAGAAGAGTGGATAGTGGATTGGTTAAAGGGATCACCAAGGCTGTGACACTAAGATTGGAAACACTGCTTTGCCATGTTCTTCTGTGCCAAATCAGTGCCTCAACTACCACGTGTTTTCTCTTCATTTCTACTGCTGTGCTACTACAGTAGAAATAACAATTTCTATTATTTGGGCTGAGAAAATAGGCTGTCTCTAGCCAAATACACATTCTTTCTCTGTTCAAATAATTATTTTATGAATGGAATAGATGTCCCTTACAAAACTGATATCCTAATGACAGCATCTATGTCAAGAGATACGCCTGCACTAGGAAAGTATCCAATTTCATCAGCTGATGTGGCAGCTCTCAGTTTTGAGAAAACCCATCTATGCACTGTGGCTGGCATGGTCGTGGTGCTATGCACCAACCCAAATACACGTGCAAGAGAAAGCAGGAGTTCATCCAAGTGCAAGGAATACAAAACAAAAATCAGTTCATTAAAGGATACTGCTTAGAGAATCCTCAGATGACTGAATCACGACCATATGCTGCCACCACTATATGCCTCTTCACAGTTCACAGTCTATTATTTTGGACATGCCTGTGAGCTGTGAAACTGTGGCCTTCTGTCCAATGCACCTGTTGTTAGAAAACACATGTACAAGGACACTTAGCACCCTGGAAATCTGACAGTATCAGCTAGAACCAAACAACCAAAGCAACTGAGGAATTTGGATGAAAAATAGGAATGTAGTCTCAAATCACTGAAGATACATGAACCACTATTAAAAGGTAAACTAAAAAATGTAGCAGAAATACCCAGCTGAATCAAGTTTGGATGACAGCACTACATACCACATCTACTAGGGCAGCAGCTACTGTACCATTTAGCATGTCTCTATAGAATAATAGCTTCTCTCTGATGCACCTGATGTTAGAAAAGTGCTGTGCAGTTATGCTCAATCACCACAGAATAAATCTTTTAAGTGATAGGATAAAGTGAACAAGAATAATATTCTTAAAAGATGTCTGATCTCATCATAGATTAATCTGCAAAGGAAATACCATTTAGCCATCACTGCAAAGAAGCTGAACATCAAACAGAAACACGTACGGCAGAGTTGGCTTGCAAGATACTTTCACTCAACCTATTGTTTTCAAAGGATATGTGGAATACTTGTTTCTGTAGCATATGTAACATTAGCAGTTGGGTGTCTTGACTCCTGTGGTTGCTTGCGATTGTGCTGCAACTGTACTAACACTGATTTGGGAAGTGTTTGGGGATCTACTTCATTTTCCTTTAATAATACTTGTACAGATTTTTCTTCTATGGTTACCATCAGCTTTACAGAATGCTTTAATAGACTTCTACAATATTTATTTTCAAATACAGCCATGTTTAAACTAGCTACTATTTTTATTATAGCACATGAATAATTAATTACAGTTCTGTAAAATTTTTGGATGAAAGTTACATTAGATAAGTTATTCATGTCTGTCCTGCAATCTTCAGAGCTCTTTTGCAGGTAGTGCTACAAAACCCTTAAAAGGCAATTGGCACAATGGCAAGTAACAAGACTGTTTCTTTCCTATATGCTTTCAGGACAGTTGAAAATAAAACCATTAAAAAAAAGTTGAAGTTGTTCTATCTTTCTGAACTTCTTGGAAAAAAAACCAAAGAGGGCATAAGTTGAGAGTTGAGCTAATTGGTTTTGTATTCTTCATTTGATAATGGCTCAATTCATAATGTCTGAATGTATGGATACTCTCCTTCTCATGCATTGTGTTGGGATTTAAAAAGACACAGGAGTATGGATTGACAGAATTTGGAAATATGTTTTGAATTAAATCTGGACATGATTTCCATGATTATTTTTTTAGGGTGAAAAGCAGCTAGTAGGTATTTGCAGAAAAAGACCCTTTTTATGCCCTGCTGATATAAACACAACCAAATAAGCCATCTTGGCCTGAAGAAATTTAGAGGTCAGCATCTACCACTGTTCCTGACAGTGAATTTAATGGTGTCATTTCCAGAATAAATTATTACTCGACATGGAAGAGGTTTACAGAACCAAATGTTAAAGAAAGAGCAGCATTTTTTTAAAATTACATTCTTCTCAGAACATCAAACTAAATCATATACCTGAGTCTTGGCTTTTTCACCTCTATTGCTTGAGCAAAATAAGGAATAAATATTGCAGGAAAAAAACCCACCCCAAAAGTGAGGTTTTTCTTTTAAGATTATCAGCTATTTTGGAAATATGCAACCAACAGTACCATCCTGAGGTTTGATAGTTCGTGATTCAATAGGCAGATTTCACCAGCTTTTCTTATGCAGAGCAATATCACAAGCAGTATTATGATCTTTCTCTCTGTGGAAAACAATTCTTCTTTTAAAATAAACCTGCTTCCTTCAAAAATATTTTTCAAATGTACAGGATTTCTTCCTGATAGAATAGAATCACTTAGATTGGAAGAGTTAGCAGAAACTTCTCCTCCATAAGCAATGGAGCTTTTTGTTCTTGCAGAGCTCAGAGGGATATTGATGCCCAGGACTTGACTAAGTGAGGAAAATGGAAGCTTGGAAACAAGGAGAGAACATTTCTTCATCCAGATCACATATCACCTCCTGGATAAAAGAGGCAAATAAGGAAGAAATAGGACAGAGCTTGTCACTGCTATTGTGCATGACAGATGTGGGCTGGAGGTGGAATCCTGTGCTCCAGTCAACTTCTCCAATGTCAAAATCTGGTAACTGGCCATTGCAGACAAAGAAGCCGGAAAGTTCTGTTCAAGAACGCCTGAGAGAACTATGCCTACAACCATCCCTCCAGAACTTTAAAACCTAGTTTTAGTGCATGGCAGCAGTGCACCTTTGTGGCGGGAGAGTCTTTGTGTTTTAAGTCTCCTAATCCTCTTGAGAATCAAAAATCTGTCAGAGTTATTGCTACTCAAGACAAAGAAAATTCTGCTTCATCTATTTCACAAGTTCAAAAGACCTGTTAAAATTACTCAAAAAAATTTCACTGAGCTTCCCCAAATGGCAAAACAGGGTTGGGATTTGCTAAAATTTGTGCAGTGATACATTCAAATCAGCCTACACTGTTCCTAAGACTTTAATTTTCCCATCCATTTGAAGAAATCCTGTGACCAAATTCCTTTTACTTAATTTAGAAACTTTAGATAAGTGCCTTTAGTTAAGTGAAGTTTTCTGAACAGTGAAGAGAGACAGGCACCACCAGCCAGTAAATAAGACCTCAAGTGGGCCAATTCTCCCTATCAAGGTTTTATCAGTCTCCTAGGAATATACATGAATTACGAAATGCCTACATTCCCAGTTTTGTCACCTCAGGTTTCTAAAGGTAAGGAAATAAATCTGTCCCTTACTGTGGATCTAGTTATTACTGGTACAAAGGTACCTTCTCATTTGGGACTCAGCTATATTTGGATATGCACTTTTACACTGGTATAATTGTCTTTACCCTAGGGGAGTTGTACTACTTAAGATACACTGATATAGTCAAAGAAGCACAATTTTCTGGTGCAGAAATATCCAGTCTGCTCATTAGAGAGAGTTTATGGCTCATTTTCTAATGGTTCATAAATTGGGACAATATTCCTTAATAAAATCAGGGGGCAAGGGGGCTAGAGATTAGGATAGGCAGGCAAGTGGCAAATACAGAGACAATAAATATCAGAGTCCTGTGATTTTCAAAGTTCTGTTCTGTCTATTCCTCAAAGTGTACACTTACAGCCTGTCTCACCTGCTGCCTCACCTACTGGCCATTTAGTACCTCAGGCTTCATTCCTCGAAAGATAAACTTGTGGAATTAATGCACCAATTAATATTTCAATAAGCAATTCGATCCCAAGTCAGTGGCTGGACTGTCCATTTCAAGTGTGGAAGGCTGGAGTTTATGTCTCCCACACCCCAACAGGCAGAAGGCTGCCTCGTTACATGAAACCGGGTCTGAACAAGAGACCTCTTAATTAACTGCCATAGCAAGTTCAGCCACTGGCTTGCTGTGTGTAATTCCTTCTGCCTTAGCTTTGCCATCTGTAAAATAGGACTGACTAAGACTTTTCTCATGAGGGGGGAGGTGAGAAGGAAAAATGCTCAGTAGAGGTATAATTCTTGGGGAAAATCAGGTAAAAAGTGAGAAACTACAATCATTATCCTTTAGCAACCCACCTGCACTCAAAATCACCTGCAGTGCAAACAGAAAACAATATAAAAAGGTAGTGCCATTTAAAATGTGCCAGTAATGCTCTGATGCCAGGCCTTAGAACAGATTTCCAAACCCTCAGAAAAAACTGTAATGGCTAAACTATCACATATGTTAAACAGCAGTAGCCAACGGGCCTGTCCTAATACAGAAAAGAACAAGGAAAGGAAATGAAGAATAACTTTCTGCCCAGAGTGCTATTTAATCTCAGAATACATCATCGTGCTTGTGGATTGCTTCAGTAATCTGAGCCAAACAAAGGTACTGGAGAACTCTGAAGTTGTGATTTCAAGAAATGAGTATATGATGATGGTATCAGATTAGGAAATTCCCTGTCTTCACATACTCTTGCTTTTTTCCTGCCTCACAGGATGGCACATCTGAGGCTGTGCTGCAAAATATGTCAGCTAAGTAAGCCAGCTGTAAAAACACTTTCTTAAGCCACAGATCGATTTCCCAGCCCAGCTCACAGCACAGACATCAACATGACGAGGAGAATGAATGGAGAGGAATACATTAAACAAGCACTGCCTGATAACTTTGTCTTACAAAATCAGTCTGGTCTGACAATGCAGTGAGTGTATGTGTGTACATGTACAGCCCCAAATAATTCATTTTGTCTCCTGACAATCCATCTCCACATGCAGATACTAATGCAGCTTCTTTCACGGGTATGCTTCAGGGCAATCTAACAGTGGTGTGGCAAGAATTTTACTACTCTGATGATGTATGGAAGAAGCCAAAACACACGCCCAAACCATGACCTTTGCTGAAATAGCTTTTCTGAATGAGACAGCAGCTACTGAGGTAGCATCTATAGAACACAGTTCTTGAGCAGCTGTTCCTCTCTCCTTTAGTGCCTTTGCCCTGCTTGCCATCACTTTATTCATTTGCCATCACTTTATTAATTTTTTCCAGATTTCACTACAAACAACTTGTACAAGCTGTTGCATGATGTGAGTGTAGTGCCATAACAAGTGGGTTTCTCATCAGGAATCATAACACAGGTAGGTGGAAAAGAGGGCAGAAAACTGTGTGTCAACAGCACTTTTTCATGACTGAAAAGTGTTTTCCTTGTGAAAAGGCAAAAAGAAAACTTCAAAATAAAGGAAAAGGAGAAGTGAAGGGGGGGCAGGAGTAAAAATCAAGCATGCCTGTGTCTAAGACATACAATAAAATCTATTTACTATCCAAGTAATTCTTAGTCCAAACTAGGTGGTTATGACAGTCTCAGATGCATCTCCTGAAAAACAGTAAAAGGTAGAGGGGGATTGATGTCCTGTTCCAGTTCTTTCTGTTCCACATCTCGCCTCTTGAGTTCTGCTGAATGTGACATTTTTCCCTGGCACCTAATACACAGAACTCTGCTGCTAATTTTGTGCACAGAGTTCTCATGCTGTGTAATTTGAGGCCAGAGACTCCTCCAACAGCCTGCCAGACAGAGTGCACACCCTTCAACACTGCTTCTGCTGCAGAGAAAGGGGGGATGGGACAAGGAAATGAGCCAAACAAGAAAAAAGAAACAAGTTTCCAAACTTGTCCAAGATGTTTAGCTGATTTTTGGCTCTTAGATCTACCAGGGATCTATCTCCAGCTCTGCCTATCCCGTTTGTCAGAAGACCCATCACTGGATTTACCAGCAATTGCAAAGACTCGGTCAACTTAAGATGCACACTTTTCCCTTTTTTTCCCATATTAGAGTCTGACTGGCTGCTCTAAAACTAAATCAGGCTGTTGGCCACAAGGGTCTTTTAATACCACCCCGAGGAGATGGAATAAGAACTGATTTCTGCAATATTATAATCCAGGATTTAAAAGATAATCTGGTTTCTCTTTCTCCCCACCTTGGTTAACATCTCTGCATCTCACAGAGATAGTCTGCACTGTAATACATTCTACTGAAATGGGGATGGTCAAGTAACCTTCAGAACATGGGCTGATGTACTCAGTAGGGGATTGAACTGCATGTATTCCTGTTAACTAACCAGAAAAAAGATGCCCCTCTTTGCTTCCAACTCCCTGGAGCAATTTTTCTGGTGCCTTTTAGTGGAATTGTCACTTTCCACAGTATTGAATTAGATCCATTTTCAATACTCCTTACTTCTTTCTTGGTGCTGATATTGCCAGGAGAACACCCCACACCATTGTATTCTTGCCACTCCACTCTTCTTTCTCTTGACTGTATCAACAACAGACAGTGAGGGGACTGCAGGATAGAAAGAAAAAAACAGAAGAACTTTGATAACAGAATTATATCAATAACTTCTTCTACTGTTAACACTTTATGTCAGAACAAAATAATATGCACTGCCTGAAGATTTCTTTGGATGGTACAGCATCATCCTCATGCTTTTTCTCTGATAATTATTTTGACCAGCAGTATCAAGCATAAACCTGGTCTGAAAAAAAAGACAAATTATCTCAGGTCTTGCTGTACAGTGAGTGCTATGATAATCCACAGACTCATCCGAGACTAATTTAAATCTTTCTTTAGATTTAAATTTCTAAATCTTTTCTCTTCTTTTGAGAAGAGCTGGCACATCTCCTTCTGCTGTTCACCTGCAAGAGAGCATCATGATCTTTGACATCCAAAGAACTTTCTTTGAACTTTCTTTGCAGTTCATCTCATTGTGAAATATGTGCCTCTGCAACGAGAACAAGGGAGGGAAGGCTGGGAAGAGGAACATAGTCCTTTATTCTATATCTGGGAAGTTGGATAAAAAGAAGATTACACATAAAAGTCAAATAACTTCATATACTGATCTACCATAACCACTAATAAGCTCCACTGAAGAAAAAGAAGTGAATGAGAGAAAAAAAGGGGACAATGCACAGCTGACAAAAAGAGGAACATAAAAAGTAAAAATAGGGATGTCTGGAAACAATCAAATGTAAGGAAGAATTGGGAAGAATCTATCCTTCCTCTAAAGAAATGCAATGCATTTCCAAACTTGACCCACATGTGTCTGGCTATCTAATTTATGACATGTGAAGCTGACCACCCAGCAGGCTGGCTATAAATTATATCTCTTAGATACGCCAATATGATTTACATTAGGAGACAGCAAGGGAAAACTGATGAATAAGAATCTTGACCTTACCCTCTGGGGAACAGCCTGGAATATACTCTGTTGGTACCTGTAAGTCTGTAGATACCCTGAGGTAGTAATATTCCTTGCCAAGACCTCTGCATCATAAAAGGTAATAAATCAGAGCCTGTTTTCCGCTGTCCGAGAGCATGGCTGCCTAGCACAACTACAGTCTCAGATCCACAACACTCGCAATTTTGCTGACCAAGCTTTGCTCAAATCCTTGCTTTTTCCTCTTCTTTCATAGATCTTCATTATTTATAGCCTTTATTTCTCTCTCTATACTTCCACTTTGGTTTGTTGGGGTTTTTTTTGCATTAGCAAAGCAGTAGCCAGTAGGTCAAGAGTAATTATTTTTCTTGTCTAGTAAATGCTTATCAGGCTGTATCTGGAATGCTGTAAGACTGTATCTGGAATACTATCACTAGTTTTGGACCCTCAAAAACAAGACAAATATTGGCAGTCTGATAGTGCTCAACCAAGGACAAATAAGGCTGGAGCACATGATATACAAGGAAAGGCTGAAATAAATGACTTTGTTTGGCTTAAAAAGGAAAAGACTGTGAGGGAGATATAATTGTTACTCCAACTAAACAAAGTGGGATTAAAGAGCAGACACAGTTAGACTCTTCTCCTAGGTGGACAACGAAAGGACAAGACACAGAGTTGCACAAGGGAAAAAATCTCAGTGGACATAAGAATAAATAATTCAACATGACACTGGAACAAGGGCCTAGATAGACGATGGGATCTCCATTATGGGAAATGTGCGAACTTTGACTAGACAAGTGTAACCTATCCTTTATATTAGGTCAGCTTTGAGCTATTCATTGCATATATGACATGTGGTAGCCCCTTCTAATATTACTTATTCTATGTTCAGATACCAGATGCTATCTTCAGACAACCAAAGTCTCCATCAGAGTTACTGGTCAACGTATCCGAGACAAGCTGCTTGACCTAAATTAAAATCTCACAGGCATTTAGCTACTGTGAACACTTCTGACAGTCTCTGGTATGGTGCTATAAAATTAAATTTCTTGTATTAAAAAAAAAGGAATGAGATGAAACCCAAATTCTCCTAAAATCAACACTTCTAAAATCATTACCTTTAATAACATCATAGTAAAATGTATTGATGCATATTCTCAGATTGGATTGACAGAAAGAAGAAATCGACTTATCTCCATTGCTTATACTTCCTACCTCATTCATCTGCAAATCTTTTCTCTTCAGTCACCAACTTTTCCCACCTCACCATTTTCCCCTTGTGGCACACATCCCTCTCCAAGCCCATCTTCCTTCTCAACCTACTTTCCTCTTCACATAACCTTTCATTGCCTTTTTTCATCCCAATCTTTGTTCTTCTAGCCTTGAATTTCTAAGCTGGAAAATAATTCCTCAAGGCACCTCCCCTAAATAGCAGCTAATTATTTGGCTTTGGGCCTGCTCATGCTTTGTCAGCTCTCTTGTCATCAAGTCGATCAAGTGTGTGGGGAAGCTTTGGAATGACCAAGAAATCTATAAACTGACCTGGTAATCCCAGGGGAAACCTGGTCTGCATTAATGATACTTGTAAAATAATCAAGAGAGCTTGATGCGTAAAGTACCTTTGAGTAGCCTTCCTCAAATGTTACCTGACACATCAAGTATTCAGTGCTCGAAAGGGGGGGAGGAGGGAAATATGTCTGCCATGAAAATGAATAGAGAGGCTAAAATTATACACCACACAAGCACTAGAAATGCAGTAATTTGATTAGCAATTAATACATTTGTTCAGGTTTTCTTTTTCTTTAGTAGTTTGTCACCCACTACCCTCAGTCTCTTTATTCTTGCTAATGTTGTGGCCTTTAGACATCAAGAGTCTTAGAATAAGAAATAAAACAGTTATAGACATTCAGCATGCCTGGCTGTATGCCTGACACCATGAAACAAAGGATGAAGAAACATTTACACAACTTGAAATTGGGCTCTTAGGCTGTTAAGTAGTGAGCAGTCAGAAAGGCTGCAGAGTTTTATAAGGAGACCTGATTCAGAGAACAAGAATCACAGAAAATAACACTTTCACCACATAACTACATAACTCCAACTGGTATTTTAGAGATATAACTTGAAAAGTCAGTGACATTTTGCTCTCAGTTACAGAAAAGTTACTGTTCACGTATTTTGAATGCAAGACATGGGGCTTACTAGACCACCTACATCATCGTGTAAATATACAAAGAGTTTACGAACATAACAGAAATTTTTATACTAGAAAAATTGCTAGTTTCTCTCACTGCTGAATCCATATTCTGATTAATCAGAGCAGACCTGTATTCTAATCTGAGTACTTTCTTTCCAATAGTTGCAACACAAAAAAAAAAATTTGAAAACAAAACACACTTGCTTGACTTGGCAATATAATTCACATTCTTACAGATGACTGTCTTATGCTTTCAAAGCCTATCAGATTTAGCTAGGCTAACAACAGACACTCTGCTTTTACATATAATCCTTCTGCAAATCTCACTAAACTCTTTGCTGAAATAATAGCCGCCCAGCGGCTAAACCCACAAGATAATTAAACACTCCATGAAAGGACGTTTCTTTTGAAGTAGATTGAAATTTTATCAAATGATTACTCCTTCTTAGTTTGAATAATAATTATTCAAATACTTTTTTCTTTTTAACCTTTTCTCACCTAAGTTCTCTCTGGCGGCCTTGGGCAATAGAAAAACTAAAAATGTAACTGTGGGATAGCAGAAGGCTATGTGAAGAAGGCAGGGAAAAAAGGCATTAAATAGTTACTTCATTCTCATTTAAGCTCCAAATCTAGCTTCAGAGGGACTATTCATAGTCTAAAAGTTAAGCATAAAGAAGAAGACTGTGCAAGACCACACTGCCTTTGGCATAAGAATTGTTTCTTGCTATGAGATGTCTAAGTACAATACTTACAAAAGGCCCAGGTTACAGTTGGATCTAGAAAATTTGATGCAGTATGAAGCAAGTGAGAAAGAAGCATCTACGAAGAGAGACTTCAAGTAACTTCCAAAAAGTCTATTCTCCAAATTAATACCTGACTGAGTTTCCTTGTATTGGTTTGGTTTGAGTCTCCATTTTGACCGGACATATGAAGTACTGCTTAGCACTACTTTACTAACCACAGGAAAATTTAAGAAGATGTGGTAGCCATGCTTAAGAATGTACACTTGAAGTAATGCTGCCAAAGAAATCCAGAGACTATACAAACATGACAGCCTATAAAGGAAAAAAAAAATGGGCAAAAGGAGTTAATAATAGCTATTTTTAAAGGGCTAGCAAACAGTTTAGAATCACAGGAGAAGAGTGTTTGCTATATCAGTACGCTACTGATTCCAGTCAAGATACCCGCTCCTTCACTTTGTAAAGGGAACAACTCCCTTAATCATACACTTGGCTTTCTTTCTCCAAGTGTCTATATCTACAGAAATCACTTCTCACCCAAAACCAACCTATTTATTTCTCTAAAATATGATTGTATGGTGAGCTACGATTCTAAGGGAGACTCTAGCAGATGTTTTTGTTTTACTGTCTCATCTTCAGGCTCCTTTTAAGGAGCTATTAGTCTTCCTTAAACCCCCAACTAAATTTATCAGCAGTTGTTTGCAGCCAAGAGTTAAGCTAAATTAAACTTTGAAATCCCTGTACAGTGTATCAGATGCACTTCTGGTAGGGGAGCAGAAAGTTCCAAATGTTCTACTTAGCAAAATGTAGGAGAACTGTTTTTCTCTACAGGTTTCTCAAAGCTTCCACATATTTTTCAAGATGACCACAATTTCCCTGATCTTATAAGGGCAAGAACTCAGCTATTGAAACAACTTTTCATTTAACTCTACATCGGGTGTGTACCTGCACACATGACTGTAATTTTTCTCATAGGTACATACTTTACAAGCGTAGATTATGTAGGGAGGAGGGATGTATACACACACACAGGTTAAGGCTGCATGCATGCTTGAGGCATCTGTTCCAGCTGACACCCACAGTGAAAAGGTATTTATCTACATCTTTCTCTCTCAGCATGTATCTATCTGTTCCCCAGTCTTCGTCCTCACACAATCAATCATTCCCTTGTTTGCTGCTCTCACATATTCGTAAGTACTTACCAGAACAGATATTCCTCCTGGTCTTAGTGAGGAATAAAATACACAGTGTTTTAAAAATTTGTACGTCAATACTTCGTTAGTTTTGGTGAGAAGATATGATAATTCCTCATTCCAGAACTGTGGACTTCCGTGGTTCTTCTATGTCAGAAGATGGACAATTACGTATACTTACATACACACACACAAAAACAAAACCGAAGCAAACAGCACAACCACAAAAAAACCTCAAAACAAAAGCACAAAACAAAACATAAATAGTACAGTTCAGTATCTACTCTTTCTTATAAATAAAAAAAGCACATGCATAAAGTATGGGTGCTTAAGACGAACCAGCATAAGATACAAATCTTTCACCTGTTTTTTTCTACCTTGAGATTACAATCTAAAACATCAGTAGTTTTCAACAGTCACTGAAGTCTAACAAGAGATCTAGATTTATGGTGTCATAGATTTATGGTGTCAATGAAACTCCTAACCAATTGGCCTTCTCTCTACAAAGTAATTATTCAGTGGTACTAATTGACCCCCATCACACTGCAGTTCCCGAGAAAAGCTCTAGAAGAGGAGCCTGGTGAAATCTCTCATTAAAAACACCACAAGAGTCTCAATGACAGCTGTGGAAGAGGGTTCAGATCCTCAAAAGACAACTGAATCAAGACTGCAGCTCTCTGGATGTAAAAGCAATTCTTGCAAACCAGGTTACACTAAACTGGTGAAATAAAAATAAACTTCCTCTCCCAAGATTTCATAGCATTTACTCTGAGGCCAAATCAAAGGTTTGTTTACAAAATCATTTGTCTATCCTTTCCACCAGTTTGGGGGGTTTTTTCAGGAGTGAAATTGTGTGTGAAAAGTGTGATTTCTGCTGTCTGTATTCCCATGGCTACTAGAAACTGCTAGAAAGGGAATTGGGCACATCACACAAAATGTCAGGTTAACAAATACCAACACAACAGCTCAGAGAAATAGACACTTTCTCGCACCTTCATCCTCCCATATCACACTAAAAGAAAAGGAAAAAAAAAATCAACAGAAAACTAGCCAAAACCATGAAAGGGAATCAAATACATCCTTCAGAAACATAAGCTTCTCTAAAAATAGGATGAAAGGTTAAGCAAGTTACTTGTTTTTATTCATAGCGGTAATAAAGGTCTTTGTAAGGGATTTGCACAAGTTCTGTGCTGTTACAGTAGCATCTGTCTCCTCGTTGTTGGAGAAAAATGGTGGCGAGGATTTAAAGCATGTATAACCTGAGAGAGAAATCATCTGTCATTCCCTCACAGGGCATTAGCAAACTTTCCCTCTCCTGGGAGAAGGAAGAGCCACACTCCTTCCCCTGTCTCTTGCGAACAGAGCTTTAAGCATTTTTACAATATGTTTATGAATACAGGCTTATGGATAATACTAATAATGGGAACAAATCTAGCTCTATTAAGAAAGGCTAAAAGAAGCCCAGTTGAAAAGAGACAACATTCTGTGCAATAAACAGGGTGAATATGGTAGTAAAGAAGAGGTCAAGTAACAAACAAATCCTCTGTGTGAAAGGAATGATCTCTCCGCTCCACCCAGGTGAAACTGCTGTCACAAGATATACTTCTCACCATCAAGATCTAGAGCAACAAAAAAGAAAAGGATGGGCCATTTTGGAAGGTACCACCTCAGGACAGGACGTAACCTGCAATTTCCTGTGCCACTGTACTGTGTGGTCTCACGCAAACAGTTGATTCATTGGCATTTCAGTTGTCTGCCCTTTAACAGGAGAAAGTGTTGGAAAAATAAGTCCCCAGGCAGCCAGGAGATAGTAACAAAAGACAGGGAGGCACACTACCTCAGAGATCAGCAAGGTTTTTAGTATGCCCCGACAGTCGCTTTTTCCTTCAAAAATAACAGAGCAGAATTGCCAACAGAAGTGCAGAAAAATAACAGATTATAAACTTCAGAGGCAAAATGCTGCCAACCAGCACATCACCTGTGTCTTGCAAGTCTCTCCATCCACAAGCAGGTTATTAATGATCAGTTTTCTGAAATATCTCATTCTTCTTCAAGACAGCAGTTTCTGTGCCCCAGTGAGATCCAAACTCAAAGAGCTTGGGAGGCTACTGCCTCTTACAAACAACCATCAAAATACCAAAGCATGAGCCTAAAGTGCTGGTGCTGGTACCAAATGCGTTGATGCTCCGCTTCTAGATTACAACACTTCTTTTACCTACACAAGGAACATATACAAAGTTTTGACAGGAGGAATGCAAAAAGGCCCTGCAATAAGGTGATTTCTGCAAGAGATTGCCACCATAAACCCTCTGGGGAAGGAGAAACAATACAAACATCCAAGCAAAAAAGGTATGCCCATAATGAGGGTCAATTCAGAGGTGCAAAACATAAAAAATACGTTAAAAATATATAAGTATGTTAAAAATATATAAAATTAAATATATTTAATCAAATATCTAAATAAATAAAATATCTAAATTTTAATTAAATATATAAATATATAATTATATATTTTAAAAATAATGTAAGTTTCTATAAAAATGGTTAGTCCAATAAATCTATTTCCTTTTTGCAAATAATTTTTTTAATTGTAGGAATAAACTTACTCACTTTCATAGGAAAATAAAGAAATCCCCATACATAAGATTATGAACTAGGTGATAAGACAATTATCAGAAGGAATAACTAAAAGGAAATTGTAAGAAGAAGTTGACATACACTGGAAATGGCAGAGAAAATATACTTCCCTTAGGAATATGCCTGTGAGTCTTTCTTTAATAATTTTTTCTCCGGAACACAGAGGATAAGAATGTTACAAGAGAGGAATGAATGCAGCTGGACATGTTAACACTTGAATGTCTGTCCATTCTCTTAAGAAGTTTAGAACAGGCAGCAAGAGCAGAGATTTCCTTCCTGTAATCGTCCATTTAGGCAACCTAAGGGTATAAAGAAGTGAAAGCCCAGGAGAATTCAGTGTTTGGGTCTGATTCAGGCCATGGACTACACAGAGATAGTCTTCTAGTGCAAATAAGTTCATTTTGTGTGTATTTGTTTATTAACAACTGGGCTGATGCTGATCTACTCATTTCATTAGGATGACTGAAACAACACTACAGAATAATGACTTTTATTTACTGTTATTCTCCTTAGCTGGATTCAGAATCATCACTTAAACTTGAGAAGATATCTCATTTACCGATTGTGTAAATAGAAGAACCGTTTTCTAATGAAATATTGACAATAAATAAGCAGCTGACACAACAGTGCTCTTGTTCTGCTAATAGTTGTAGGCTTCCTTATCTAGCAATTTCCACTTGGGAGGTTGGCAGGAAGACGCCAGCTTGCCAATCAACTGTGATTTGAGCATCACAGCTATAAAATTCTCCCCACTTGCTGTTAACCCAGGAAGATATGACTCCTTTACAAACCTCTGACTTTTAAATCCATCTCACTGGGCACTTACAGCTCTGAAATTAATTATAAGAGCACCAAAAAAAAAAAAAAGGAAAAAAGAAGAAGGGGAAAAAAAAGAAAATAAAAACCCCCAACAGATTAATTAAAGAGTAACTATCAAAATTTGGGTTACCACAGGATTCCAGCTGCTAAAACTAAGGTCCAATTTCCCCGAAAGCTGTTTACCCTGATCTAAATACTTTGACTGTTCTCCCACCAGCAGCCTAGTATAAATAGGAATAAGTAATGAAACCATCTTTCTGCTGTGCTAGTTTTTCTGGAATATAACCCCTGTGGTAATAATTACATGGGGCTTATCCATCCCAGTGTGAACACCACCAGAGTGTCAATTATGACAAATGTCTGATACCCACAAGTGTCTGTTGTAAAGAAAACCAACTGTTTCCATTCTCTTAACCTTGGGGTCAGGGTTTCCCACTGGGACTAACAGCTTTTTTTCCTGCTGTAAATATCCATTTGAGAGTTGCTAGAAGGTGTTATAATACACAGACCTACTCTTTCAGCACTTGCTTTTTTCTTGTTTGGTAATTTGAGCCTAACTCTCACCAGGGGTTTACACCTATCTGTGTTTTTCATTTGTATTATCCCCTTTGGGTGAGACTTTTCACTTTCTTTTCCACACCATTTGCAATACAAGCTGGGGAGTCCCCAAAGCCCACTGGTAGCATGGACTAGTAGTGACCTATTTCTTACCTCTGGGGTATCCCTTGTGGCCATTTGCTGTTTTCAGCTGTTGAGACAATTATCAGAGGAATGGAAAAATCAGTAAAAATGGAACCACTAAGTTTCGATCCTAGGAATACAAACTTCCCTCAGGCAAACCCAAGAACAGGCCAATGCAGAAGGAAATTATAATTAGTATATACAAAACAAGGACATTTTCAGTAGTGTAAACAGTGACAGTGGACATAGACAAAAGTGTTTGGAGGAATGTAATCACAAGGCAATCAGATTATGACACCTTCCCCTAATCCTATCCCAAATCACAACTGTTTTAGCTCAGGATCTTCACAAGCTGGATGTGGCCTGTAGGAGTTTGATAACTTTCAGTGGATCTCTCTTCCGTGAATTTGCCCATTCTCCTCTCCGACACATATAAGAGTTCATCTCACAACATCCTTGGCAGACTGAAGATTCAGTTTGGTCATCTGGAAGAATTTCTTCCCTGAAAGAGTGGTTAAGCACTGGAATGGGCTGATCAGGAAAGTGAGGGAGTAATCATCCCAGGAAGCATTGGAGAAATGACTGGATGTAGCACTTAGTGCTGGTGATGTTCTGTCAAAGGTTGGACTTGATGATCTTGGAGGTCTTTTCCAATCTTAATGATTCTATGATTCTATTACCTCTTTAACAAATAAGGAAAAGATATGGGAAGCAAAAGATGGCTGTGTGGTATCCTTGAAGACTGAAGTTGCTTGTCACAACACACGTAGTGGACATAGGAGATAGCAGCAGGGCAAGCTTCCTCTTTTGTGGTGCTACACTAGTGCTGTGATGATAACATCCAAAATTTTGGGTATATTGGCTGATTGGGACCTGGAGCACCTTATCATTCAAATTACAGTTATTTGTGTGTGGTGGGAAAGAGAAAAAGAAATTATGATGGATGAGCATCCCCAACTCTGCACTGTATATGTATTCTAAAGGGGAAACCCAGTCTTAGTCTTTTCCTGAATGAACCTGATTGAGATGATAGTGAATGTGCAACCACATTACCAAAACTGACAAGTGCAGTAACATAAACTTCCTCCCTAAATTCTACCATTTCACTTAGGTGAACTCTCAGTGAGCCTGTTGCCACAACTCTCCACACCTTCCAGCTTCAGGAAGTTTTGTACTAATAACCTAGATGTGTCAGATTTTGATTGTAGTCTTCTTACAAAACAAAAGAGAAATCCCAACAACAAAACCCCTTTTAATTAATTATACTTGACATGTAACGAAGACCTCTCTATATGTCCAATGTGGTCATAAATCTGCTTCCCTCATTGTAAATAAGCCTTAGTAGGAACTAACTAGAAGGATAAGAAAGGATTTCCACTAATCAGGATTGCTTTCGCATGGCTGAATTACACAGAGGAACCACAGTGACTGGCTTGCTCTCCTTTCACCAGTGGAAAAATGCAGTCATTCCAGTGGAGTAGACAGAAATGGAAGTCACACTCCATTAGCCAAAAAGACAGTCCTACAATCCGTATTCTCGCTAAGCTGCCAAAGGAAGGTAAAAGAGAAAGTTGCTCTGCCAGCTACCAAATGGAAATGAAGCATGCAGCTAACAACCATGAGATACTGGTATGTCTAAACCAGGCTCTAAACTTGGTACTACACCAAGGGTTTATAATATGTCAAAGCTTAATGCAAACCCCACCAGACTGAATTTAGCAAACAGTGTACAATGACTTGTACTGTTCCAAAGGCAACGCATCATTTGGTTGAAACATCTGGACCCACAAGAGCCAGCTACCCCACACTGTAATTATCACCTGCTCTGAGCTAGGCTATGGACATAGTGTTTGTGAGAAATTAAGGATGCTACTGAAAGGTAGTATTACTTCCCATACTACTGTAGCACACTGAAAACTCAAAAACCACGACAGGAAGTGTAATAAAAAAAATAAGAGAGAGAACACAAATGATTGAATTAACCTTTGTCATGTTTGATTCAATAAAACTGCCTTTTTAGAAATTATCTGAAGTTGCTGGATTACTTCCAAGTTATCACAGAACTCAGCATCTAAATTATACTGGAAGTAGAGAAATATTTTTAAGTATTCCTACCCCATACACACCTCAGTTATCTTTCCTCACTTGTAGGATCAATTAATCAAGCTAGAAAACTCAGATCTCACTTTTGCAGCACCTGCCTTTCCCAAAAGATAGTATCCATTGTATCACAAAACCTTGGTTGCTTTTTAACTTAAGAAATGTTGGGTTTGAGTGCTGAAACAAACTTTTTTTTACTCATAAATGTACTACAGATAAATGCAATGCATAATCCTTTATAAAATGTTTTCCCTTGCCAGAAAAACATTAAATGTCAGGAAACATGTCCCCAGATGGATTACAGAATGGTGAATACATTTAAATGGCATTTTTATTGTTGTTATTATTGCTTGACAGAGTAAAAACAGAAGTGTTTTCAAAGGTGTCTTTGGAATAAGCAACTCAGCATAAAGAGAATTTATATGCTGAAAAGGTTATACTCAATGTATAATGGCTGTATATATATAGGATCTCTTCATTTACAATTCCCTGTCTCTCCTAAGAAAGCTCAGGTTGTAAATTTTTTAGACTTCTACAGTACGTTGCCCAGTGGGGCCCTGAATGCAGATTTTGCATGCTCCTGTAAGTATGAGCAAACAGAATTACACAATTGAGTTTGCTGTTGCCTGCAGGAAAAAAATTATTTCTGACTTCCTTCAAGGCCAAGAAGTAAAGCTGAATGCTGCAGTTTCAGGTGCAGGAGGCAGTTTAGAGCTGTTCTATTTTGTTTCAAATAGTATCTGTCAAGCCTAAAGAGAGAAAAGGGCTAACTCTGGAGTTTATCTTTGCTTTCCCTCACACTGATGAGGGGGTTATATCTTCCAATTCACTTCGTGAGTGGAGTCCCATGTCTCAGACTGAACCTCCTGATGCATCATGATATTCCCGACGCCACTTTCATCAGATGTATGATTCATGGTCCTTTGCAAAACATTTTCTCTTGCCAGAAAAACATTAAATATCAAGAAAAGTGTCCCTAGATGGATTACACAATGGAAAATAGGTCTCAGTGGTATTTTTATCATTGTTATTTGCCTATCTGTCCCCTAACAGCTCACTTATACTGCTTGCCTCTCCCCTTAACATTCAAGTTTCAAGCAGACCATCAGTTTGCCAGCGTAAAGGGTTTTCACAGCCAGGGGAAGGTAAGCGCCAAGGATTATTAATAGTGTTCCTCGATTAGTTAAGGGAAAGATAAATGTGACACCGCCAACAAAACCCCTGAATATCTGATACCAGTGAGGAGTGGGTATCACCTGCCGAAAATAGAAAGAGCGAGAGAGATTATATAAGTGGGGTTCCTACCCCGACTTCCACCTCTTTTTGACCACCTCCCTACCTAACACCTTTTCAAGCGTGCTTACGAGAGATCCAAGAGGTAAGTAGCAAGAAAATGCTCAAATTTCCATAGCAAACGTGGATTCACCAGCTCCAGGCAAGAAGCAGGACCTTCGCAGATAAGGATATCTTCCATCACTCCGGTCCCATCCCCCTTTCCATAAACAGAAGCCCGGAAACAAAGAGATGCAAATCTCTCAAACACTGAGGAATGGCTTCCCGCAGAGAAGACTCCAAATGAGAAGAATAGAGGAGTTAAAAGGAGTAAATTAAAAGGAGTAACTACGTGAACTCATTGAGGGGGAATGAGGAGAAAAGAGGGGGAGAAAGTGGAAATGACAAAACTGGGAAAGAGATGGAAGAAAGTGAACGAGAACGCGAGCAAGGGCTCGTGAACAGAATTTACTGAAATAGCCAGCTGTGAACCGAAGACAAAAAAAACCCATCCAGAACACGTCTAGAAATGGCACCTCTCTTTCTGCACAGATGATTGTAAGCAATGGGATGAAGTTGCTCTCTTTGGTGTCGTCACTAGGAAGCTAAAGGAAACGTGTCACCGTTTTTGCAAAGGACCGCCGTCCCCCCGCTTCAGTTCTTGGTGTGAGGGCTTCGTGCTGTTCAGGAAATTCCCCCTGAATTGTTTGCTTTTGGCAAGGGTGGGCTGATTTCTACTTAATTTATTTGGTCGTTTACTTAGTAACAATATCATCATCCTGGCGCTGGTGGAAGGGGGAGTTGATCTACCCAAAAGTTTTGGTGCAGACAACTTGGAAATCCACTGTGTGGATTTTGCAAATAGTTCGGGCAGGAAAACTGGCAAAATCTCAGACATAAAGGAAAACGCGTCATTCATCTCGCAGGGATGATAAGGAAAAGACGAAGGGTCGAGTGAGAAACTGTCAATTCGTGAAACGCCTTTTTTATTAGAATAACAGTTTTGACTACAGGTTGGTGGTTAAAAGCTTCTGGAAGTTTGCTAGCTGTCCTTAAAGAGAGATTGCTGACGCTGGAGCTGGGCCTCAGCCGCTCCTCCATGTCAGATCCCAGCTGTTGGCTTCGCAAACCTGCGTGTCGCTGCTTTCACCTTTCTGGCTGTGGAGGGTACACACGGCTTCGGAGCTGGGGAAGATGTTATTTACGCTTTGCAGATGGCTCCACCTGATCTGAAGCCTCATTTTTCTGACACCTCTCACTTTTCGCCTCCACAGCATGATTAGGCCGTGGAGGGCTGACAGATCCGATGACGGAGGGAAAGCGGGGCAATTTGCGCATCGTTAGGGATGCGGAGGGAGCCGCCGGGCTCCCATCCCCAGGACACAGACACGGAATGCGCCTCTGGCCGGTTTGCTTGGCATGAGGCTAGTTAACCTGATCGGCGTCTGCCAGCACAGCAGGCAGCGCTGCGCATCGCCTCTGCCAGCCACCGACTCGAGTTACCCCCGAGGGCAGCCTTCCAAATGTGCTCTGCCTTGTCAGCAGAGCGGGGTTAACGCCGAAACACGAGTCACCCGCTAGGAGAGCATCTTCACTGGCGGGTGGTCAGGTGCGTTGCTGTTTGTACGGACCTCAAAAGAAGCTCTGTGGCTCACAGACGGGTTTGCAAAAGATTCGTAAGAAAGGGGAAAAACCTGCGGAGACTGAGGCCCGACTCCTCTTCAGACCGCACCGATGCTGCACGCAGCAAAGAAGGGAAAGCAGAGGGCGATGTAGCATTGGGACGGTGGTGTCAGCACTGGGAGCAAGAAGAGATTCTCCTCTCTTCCCTCAGTTAAGGAAAAGTAAAGGGACGTCAATTTCATAAGATATGGCATATTGATCTCTGGCAAATAGCTGCATATTGATGGGTCTGCACTTACCCTACGTTTAAAACGGACTAACAATAGGGTTCTAACCTGTGCTCTCCAAGCTGAACTCCGCTAAAGCAAAAGACCTGAGCACCCGAGTACTGTCTTTATTGCACCCTTCCACCTCCCAGCTCCAAAACAACGGGGGCCGCTGAGTGAGAACGACCCATGCGGGAAGGTGAACAGAGCTCTTCTGTGGGGCTGCTGTTTATCTCGGTTCAGCATGCCAGCGCTCAGCTCCTCTTTCCCTGTAGAGCAGGGGAGGATGCGTTCAGCCTAGGGAGAGGGACTTGGCTCCACCATTCATCTCCTTGTTTGTCCTTGGAGAAAACTAAGCATCTCTTGCATTTCAGGAAATACACGGAAAAGGGAGGCCGGGGGGAAAAGTTCCTACGAGAGAAAAACGACAGTCCCTCCCACAATGAAGAGATGACCTTTAGGAAAGAAAAGAAGAAATAAAAAAAAAGGGGGGCGGGGGACCCCAATGTCACCTCCTCCTCCATCCTTCTGCATTCAGTGGCATGGTAATGACTTACCCATGATAGCTGCACTTGGGCCGTGGGGAAAAAAAAAAAGGATGGGGCTTGTACTTTTAAAAGCGCCGAGCAATTACTGACAGCACAACCCGAGGTTCTGCACCAGCCGCCCCCTTTTCGAGGCTGCTCTCCGGCGGCCCCATTCAGAGGAGAGGTGTGATTGTGGCAGCGGGACCGGGCCGTACCCGTTGATCGCGCCCGGGGATCTCGCTGCCACCGCTCTGTCCTCCTCCGTCTCTCCTGGAGCAGCGATGCCAATACTCCTGCAGAGATCTGCCCTACTACTGGGCCCTAACCTTGGCTACCTCAGCCTAATGGCTCCTGCCCAAACTCTGAGAGCAAGTTGGACTACTTGCCATATTTTATGTGAAAAATGGGCACAGATTCTTGGAGAAAAGAAAATAACCCTAGAAAACGTATTACAAATCCTAAATGGTTTGGTCGTTGGTTTTTCTTTTTCTTTTTTTTTTTT
>VXAZ01005444.1:1632929-1676951 GCA_013399875.1 Gymnorhina tibicen | reverse complement strand
TTTTTTTTTTTTTTTTTGACGCTAATGGGAAGTGCCCGGTCCTGCCTGAGAAACCCACTACTGCACAGGAGCTCCTCACGAGTGTGTTGTCACCTCGCATCTCGTTTTGCCATACCCTCTCGCAGAAGATTCTGCAGCATATTGTGCATTACAAACGGGATCTGTATGATTCGCAGGGATGTGATAATTAATTCAGTGAGGATGATGCTTAATATGGACTGGCCCGAAAGAAGCAAGGTCTAAAAGGAATATGTGTGTGAAGGGGAGGGGGAAGAGAGAAGGGGGAGATGTCTAAAGTGGTTGAACGATAAGGCAAATGTTCAAAAGCTACATTACATTTGCTTCCCGACCTCAAGAGCAGCTTGAAGCTTGGCATATGCTGCAGTTCCTTGCTCATCACCGAATATAACTGGTAAAGCTCATCCTGACTTACTAAAGGAAAAGGCTCTGCTCTGCACCACTAGTTTGTCCACTGCACCCGAGGACTTGACCTTGGCAAAACTCCTTCTCCAGCCGGTATCACAGCAGACTCTGGCACTGCTCCAGTAAGGCTTGGGCTCCAGCCTCCCAGGGAGCGACCCCCACCCGCGTCCTCCCCCACCCGAGTCCCCACAAAGGCATCCCCGTGTCCTCTCTTTAGCTGAACCCTCGCGTCTGTGGACTACTTGGTGCTCTGCAAACTGGAGAGCGACAGCCCACGGCACTTATCCACGCAGAGCTATAGAGCTGGCACGGGTCCAGCCTTTCCCGGTGTGCCATCCCCACACAGCACTGCAGCTTTGGTCATATGAGCAGAAATGATGAGAAAAGCACTTTTTAATCTTTTCGCACTTGCTTCCCTGTTCAAACAGTTGCAGGATGGCTATGACTGACTTGCTCAACGCTGAGGATATCAAGAAGGCTGTGGGAGCCTTTACAGGTGAGTGCTTTTTTCTTTTTTTCTTCTTTCTCTCTTTTCCTTCTTTCATCTCTTCAGGTTAGGATAGCTGTGCATTTATTTTAGCTAAGGGAAGATTAGAGGAACTGGCTAGACAAAATTTCTAATGAGGATGTGTTTTCAGATATTCAATGAATGCCTCTGACAGGTTTATGAAGTACAAGGCTGCATCCTCAGCAAAGTTGTCCTGCACGTTACAGAGGTGAAATATTCATTTTAAAGGAAAGCAAGCAGTAACTGCTGACAGACTTTGCTTTTACCGAGAGGATACTTTCAAAGGGAACAAACCCTTCGGCGAACCAAGCTGCATTGTATCTCGGTGTGGGATAGAGAAGTCAGCAGTGGATGCCGGCAGCTTCCCATTCATTCCTGAAATTTAGTTTCAGATGTTACAGAACTGCTGTTTCCCGTTTCAAGGATATAAGAAACCGCTCTTGTACTTCCTATGCAGAATCCCCGAGTGGGCTTTGCTTTTCGGGATGGACAGAAGGCAACAGTAGAGCAAGCGGGTGCACTGCTCGACTGCAGGGACTCCCTGCAGGTCGAATGGCTGCAGTGGTCCACACTTCCCTCTCAGATTCCTCGGGGTATCAGATGTTCCCTACCCCTCTCATTCATCCCGACCCCTAAAACTGACAGCAAACCCTATTCGTGCTTACAGAGATTCAGGTAGTTAAGATTGCTCTCAAAGAAACGCCAGAAATCGTGCTCCGGGATGCACGTTATCCCCCCCTCCCCCAAACTACCTGGCTGACCGCACCATCCCGGGGAGCCGCCTCTGTCTGTCCTGCTCTGTGCGATGACCTTCCCGAACAGACAGAAGCGCAAGACCCGCTGAGCCCGACTCCGCTCAGAAGCCGGAGAATCAGAGGGAGCGACAAATTGCTTTGCTGGATCCAGCAGCTGTTTTACTCATTAGCATCCATTGTTCTATGGCCATCTCCAAGTCCCGGAGCAGATGCAATTAGCAGCAACTAATGACAGATCTCAGGCAGATCACGAAAGACTGAGCCTCCTTAATTTTATGTAATAGGAAAATATAATGCGGCGGGAATAAGAATGCATGGGGAAGGAAAAAAAAAAAGTCCGCCGCACGTTTTGGAGGTCACTGTATGGTATTTCTAATCCACATCACAGTAGTTAGGCTACCTGGGTGAGACAAAAGCGGGTGCGGTTAAAGGACAAGGGAGGTGGAGCAGGTAAACTCGGCTCCGATTTCAAGGGCTCTGGGTTGTTTGTTTTTTTTTCCTCCCGGGAGACAGATCCTCACAAGGTCTTGCAGGCAGCGCGCCGTGCAGCAAGCACTCTCGCAGTGTCTGAGCTCACACACCACGATTGCACATTCCCTTAGCGGTTGAAATGCAACACTGATTTCTAGTAAGTCTCCAGGAAAAAAAACCAAACAGTGCTCTGACACACTTCTCGCCAATGCTTGAGCAAGAGCATTTTTGGTTTTGGTTTTTTTTCCAGGGGTGGAAACGTCAAAAAGTGACAGCTATCTAATAGTCTGAGTCCACTCTCAGATGTCTGTCCTAGCGTAAAACGTAGCAAAAAGAAAAAAAGTTTAAGGCACTGAAATGAGACCAAGTACAGCAGACCTCAGCTCCCAAAGCTCCCAAGTCTATCACAGAGTTCTTGTGTGACCTTGGGCAAATCTCATCCTTCCGTAGCTCAGCTCTTCATCTGCAAACGGAGACATTGCCCCTCTGCCCCTTTGTTTATTTCCATTAGCACCTGTGCAGCACGGACGATTACACTGAGTACATTCAGCTCTTACCACAGCTGGGCTCGAGTGTTCCTCCCAGGTTAGGAAAAACAGCAGCATGGAAGAAAACCATGGGTATATGTTGGTGTGTGTTTCAAGGAATTTTCTAAGAAGTTCTCTGGTTTTTCATCTCTTATAGCGGCTGAATCTTTTAACTACAAAAAGTTTTTCGAGATGGTAGGATTGAAAAACAAGAGCCCAGAAGATGTGAAGAAGGTTTTCCATATTCTTGATAAAGATAAGAGTGGCTTCATTGAAGAGGAAGAATTGAAGTAAGTAAAGTTACATCCTTTCTCAAATAACCCTGCCTTGAAAGACTAATTTCCTGTGGGTTATTTTTACAAGACTCTAGGTAGTAACATACAGTTCAAGCTCTTGACTAGTATTTGAGTACTATGCCAGCTGTTTGCTGAGCATATGATCTAAAGAGTGGTGGACATAGCTAGTTGTCACTTCGATTGCAGGATCCCTGAAACACATGAATGGTTAATACCTTACAGGTAGTTCTTCAGCCAAATGCAGTTTCAGAGTAAAGTGCTTCTCCTGAATGTTAAAGAAGGTCAACAACATAAGACACAACCCTGGATTCCAACTTGTGTCTCAAATCAGTGGTACAAATAAATATGAAGTGTAATTGTTCTGCGGAAAAAAACCCCAAACCCAAACCAAAAACAAACAAACAAAAAACCAAACAAACCTTCCTTTTTTTCTATGTCTCCTCCTCAGGTTTGTCCTGAAGGGCTTTACCCCAGAAGGAAGAGACCTATCAGACAAAGAAACGAAGGCTCTTCTGGCTGCTGGAGATAAGGACGGTGATGGTAAAATTGGCGCTGATGGTATGTAATTAGAGGAGTAAACTTTGACAGCAACAACAGAATATTACCCTTACACACAAGAACTGAGGAAACCTAGGAATCACTGGGGGCTGTGACATTCTGAAGGGCACAATTTGTTTTTTAATGAAATGCCAAGTCCTGCTCCATTTGCCATACCTCGCTTGAAGGCGTTAGAGGAAGAGGAGACGAGTTGTGACACTAGAGGGGGCAGGAGCTCACAGAACCCGGCTGTGGGTCGGGCACTCCGCAGCGCAGGACTAAGTACCCAGCCAAACTCTACTTCAGTTACTGTAATTTGTCTGTTGATATCAGTGGAGTGAGGATCAGGAAACGGCGAGTTCAGAGACCGAGGCCTGACTATAAAGCTTGGAAAGAATAAAAGCTGAGCGCCAGCATTTCTGCTTGATGATTAATTAGCGGGAAGGTAGTGTATGACTTAGCAAAGCAATGCTCTTAAAATTCAAAGTACACCCATTTTGCTACAGAATTTCTATACAATAACAGTCTATCCAGCTTATGCTACTGTTTACGTGGGTCTTCACACCTACGAAAGCTTGTCACTCCCTTTTACTGAATATGAGAAATACAAGAAAAGAACAGCTTTTCCTCTCACAGCATTGCTTAAAAAGCTAGTCTGTTTTCTATTCCCCCGTGGGTTAAATCAGCTTAGCCCACATACAAAATTTCTCCTTTTTCCTCTTTTTGAGAGGTGAGAGTGAATGAAACACACTGAAGGAGACAAGAAGAGATACAATTTTAAACTAAAGCTTTCCTCATTGCGGGAGATAGAAGTTTGTGGCCAGAGTACTAAATCACCCAGAGAGCAGGCAGTTGCTAGGGTTTTGCCATATTGATAAGCCATATCATAAGTTGAAATCTAAAAATACCTAAATCCCCTTATATCTATCTGTTACCTAATCACTGTGATTTGTAAAAAATGTTATCTCAAAAAAAAAAAAAAAAAGGTCAATTAAAAGAGAAACAAAAAGCAAACACTTAAGTAACACAGTCTCCCAACTTAGAAGATGACACACAAAATCAGCCGCTGACATATCAGTCGGGTGATGCACACTGGCATATCAGTGACTATGGCCCTGTTCCTGGACCAAAGCCTCCTCATTTCTCCAGTCATGACTATATTATGGTTATGGGGAAGTTCCTGCTAAACTTCAGCAGTGCTGCTGAATCCAACATGGGTGTCATTACTTGAAACTTCATATTCTTTATTATATGCATCTTCTTTATACACACTAAAATTAGTGACAGTAGTACTAAAATCACTGGGCAAGTTTTTCAAAAGAAAACTTAATTCAGGTAAGTAAGCTTACAGCTGATCCACCAGCCTCACATCAGATAAATTTTCAGCTATTCCAGAAGGGTACAAATCAAAACTAGTCCTAATTGGAATAAAAGAACAATATTGCATAAGAATTTTGACTTGTACAAAAAAATACATCATTAGCCTTTATATTTAAGACTACCATAACTTTTTTCTTTAAATTGAAACAATGCCTGAAACCCAGTATACTGTAATAAAGCAATGTGAAATGCCTCTTCTCCTTATCTCTTTCTTCTGCAGCTTTTACTGTTCCCTAACTTTGAAATGGAATTGCTCTGCATTTATACTTGATAATGAGAAGAGAATGATGTGCCTTTTTTCTTTTGATTCTTCTGACCATATCCCTACCATACAACACTACCAGTTTCTTTTCCATTTCTTAAATTTGACTCTAACAGCCAATTTTTACACCAGAAAGGCTCGAAATACATACAAAAGTTAACAGTTGGGACTGTGACCAAAGGACGAGGAGGACAGATACTTCCCAGTTTTTCCTTTGGTCCATAAATCCAATTCAAGAATATAACTGCATATGTAAATAAAATGTAAAGTCACGAATGTACATCACATTCATATGCAGTATTGCAATGCTGTCTTTCTGTTGCAAACCGTTTTTATTTCCCTGCACCTAAATTGCCACGCATCACTTCTATCCCTTGTTTCAAACATCAGCTTCCTAAATCACTAAACGATGGCAAACAAGAAGCCTTTCACAGGGGTTAATGTTAATTCTCCTGGTGGCCCTTGAATGCTGTCCCTCAGGAGCCCACAGCAGTTGTAAGAACTGATCTTTAGGGATTTTTAACACCACAGAGACAACTTTCTCAGATGTATCATCACAAACGTTAATCCCAACCTAATCAGCCTTCTTCTAGCTGGGGTCTCACACTATAAATTATAAATTATAAATTATAAACCTTTTCTCATTCCTGCAAGACCATTCAGCTCTGCAATAGTTTCAGCAGTTTACCTCTTGTCCGATCATGATTTATAATTTGTGGCCGAAGGACCAGTTTCAAAGAGCTGAAAACTTGCAGCCAGTTCCTGTAAGATATGATCATCTTCTGCGCAGTGTCAAACCCCCTCCACATTCCACCAATGTGGTCAGAAGATGATGAATCTGAAAAAAACTGCAGGTCAAGGCCAGGTTGTGCTAATAACACAAGCAACCTTAGCTTCCAGATCGGGCTGAAAAATGATGCTGAAGCAGCTCTGCCAGCTTCAGGAAAATATTTATACCAAAGAGGAGAAAAAAATATTAAAATTTCTGGTCATAAGGTTGTTTTAAATCCATTTTGTGTATTGGCATTGGACATGCATGTCATGCCTTTTAGTTTCCTGTTATTAATAGACTTGAGAAAGTACATAGAGAACTTTCAAAGATCATGCACTGTAGGCAGCACAAATCCAAATTTTTATCCCTGTAAATCAGAATGTCGTAAAAATGTGACATTAAGCATGCAAAACAACAACTATTAAGTCATGACCTTGGCAGGTGAAAGCCATAACAAAAAAACCATCATTTGGAATTCCTTCTTTTCTTATCCTACTTTGTGCTCTTCTATCTTCTAAAATAAATTAGTGTAAGTCATTACTTATAAAGTTTCCTAAACAGATTTGCTGTTGTAAAGAACATGTAAAAAATACAATCTGATGAGAGAAATCATGAGCCTACGTTATGTCTTCTGTAATCATGTCTGTCATTTCAGTAAAATACTAGAGGGCACACATTAGGCTGGTATGTAGTACTAAACTGTACTGAACACAGAGAAACAATCTTCTCCTTTTCAGTCAGAGCTTCGACACAAAACAGCTAGTAAATTATTTTGCATGACAAAATGGTCTAAATCCTTGCAATTTAAGGCTACTACTTTCGCAAAGAAAGACATAACTTAATTTTGTTTGGAAGGGTAACTACAACTGGAAACAAGGATGTAGTAAATCGCAAGGATTCCCTCACTAACAGGCCGGTCAGAGGCAATAGCCATTTACAAGAGGCTAATATACCATGCCTTATCTCCGAAGTTTTGCATATATGAATACACTTTGTAACAATGCTTCTACAAGCCACCTGTGGTTGGAATAACCTTCATACAAAAACAAGCAGTGAACTAATTTACAAGATTATTCAACTGGAACATCTTTGAAATATTTAAAGTATATTGAAAATCCTGGGAAAAGTTAAATATTTTCAATTATTCAAGAACGAGTATTTTATGGTTTGCTGGCTATCCGAAAGTACCTGTGAAATATATTGCTATTAAGTGATAATAGCACTATCAAAATGTATTATAGAAAATATTTGGCTGCAAGTCTGAATAACTTTTTCCAATTATATTCTGTAGATACAAATTATTATAAAAGGGATTTAACTTATCTGTAATAAGTATGACAACTTGTTTTAACAGTATATGCATAGCTAGTTTTCCTTTTTGGAAAGGTTTCATCCATTGCAGTTCATGTTTCTCTCTGCAGGATTTATTCACACAGAGATTTGATAATCATAGCTTTTCTCCTTTTCTGCCCAGAATAGTTGGGGTTTTTATCACAAGCACTTTATGTTATCTCTTAAATTCAGTTTGCAACACTTTCAGTCTATGTACCCACCATGTACAGGATTTATACATGTTTTGTGTTAAGTAATCTGCATCACTAATCCTAATTTGGATTTACATCTTTCAAAACGATGGATAAATTTGGAATTAATTTAAACCCTCTGACATTTTTATTTCTCAGTCTGGTTTGTCTGCATTTGGCAACGTGCTTTTGGACATATCATCAAAAGTACTATCTGTTTGCACACAACACTCAATTAAGATCTCACTTATTTAGAGTTTAGCATTTTTCAACTGAACACTAGAATATTCTTTTAAATCCCTAATTTTCATCTTCTATCTTCTTCAGTTGCCAGGCTTTACTCTTCATTATGTCAAACTTCAGTAATTTTTTGTTGAGCCTTTACAGACGACTGCCTCCCCTATTTGTCATTTTCCTCTCAGCTGATTATGTTAAACCCATAAACCACTCTCTCTGCATACCCTCTAATCCCTTTATCGTCTTTGTTGCCCTTCTTGGGATTCCCTCCAGTCTGTCACTTTCACCGCTCTGAGGCACATACAACTATGCACGGTATTCTCATGTGTAACTCTTCCAAGGTTAGATGGAGTTAGGAATTATAACCAGGCAGCTATTCACCAGGATACAAATGTGCCTTTTATATGCTTTATCTCCCAGCTGAAAGGCATTATATATACTAAAGCATAAAGTAACCCCAAACTGCACATAGATACATTTATGTAAATATTATGGATGTAACACTAATAAAAGCCACAGGGTAAAATCCTGGACCTCTGATACCGTAGGAATTTTTCTCATTCTTACAACATGGTCAAAATTGCTACATAGATTGGTATCAGCCTTCTGTTTTTGTAATCTGTCATTTTCACTCAATTTACAATTACAAAATTGAGTTTAAATGAAATATAATTATAATATGGGACACGAATACTTTGAAAGACTCATTAATGATTCTCCTTGCTAAACTCTGTTATAAAAGAAGTTTATCTCACTGCAAGGTTGAATTTCTAGTTCTTGCCTTCATCCCACTGAGATTTACAAAGAAATAACCAAGAACTAATCAAGTTCTTCAGATGAATAGTGGTGGAAGTCTTACAGTCTGGCATGTATAGCATTTCTCCCTTACTCTCAAAAAATCCTTTCATTTCATGGTAAGATTTCCCCAATCATACCTTCCCTTTAATTAACTTGGATTTCTTTGCTCTTCTGTTATTGTGATGTTTCTGCTACACCAGTGACTCTGTATTCATTGTAATATGCTTCCTCCTTCTTTAAATTTTGGTTTTCTAAATATTTTTTAAAATTCTTTCCTTTCTCCAGAATTTGCAACTCTGGTGGCTGAATCATAAAGGCTTTGACCAATGCAAACCCTTCACCCATCCTTCACTGCCCAATTCCAACCACCTCCTGCTGACTGCTTTGGCTCCTGTTCTATTTATTTATGTTATTTTATACTCCAGCTCTGTTCTCTGCAATCCTGCAACTCTGTAATTGTGCTGAAAGACACTGTTAAAATAATAAAGGTCACATCAGTCTGGGCTTTCTTCTCTCTCACTACAACTTGTTTCTTATTTCATGTAGGCTTGGCACACGCTGAGAGAAAATGTTACTGGGTTTTTTGCTGACATCCCTGCTGCTTTATCCTTAGCTAGGGTAAAGTAGGAAGAAATTTCAAAAATTATTTGGGATAAAACATGCATATAATGAGTCATCCAGTCCAAGTTCTGAACTGTGGCAAAACTGACTGCATTATTTTTAAGCCATCCCTGATAAATGGATGCACACTCATAGCCTGGAAAATCTCTAGTGATGGCAAATCTCTAGTGATGGCAATTACCCAACTTCATTTGGCAGTTTGTTCTTTCAACTTAATCAGTGTTATAGCTAAAAAGTATTTCCTAATATTTAATCTACATCTCCTCTGCTGTATTTTGGTGATCAGTAAATTGATCCTCATCTGTATCATTTGTTAAATTTGCCTGGTGCAGGGGGATTTTTGGATAAAAGGTCTGACAGGAATATCAGTTGGTGCCAATCATACATGAAGATAACTTCATAAACTATTAAAGAGCAGTCAGTTCTGAAACACAGGGTATGTTTACTAGCAATATTACACAACTATCTAGGACAGGGAGAATGGAATACTCACAAGAAATAACAATACGAATTTCAGGAAAGAGAACACCAAGATTCAGGTGTGACGCTGCAGTTGATAATCCCAGTGTTAAAATAGTAAATCAAAAAATCCCATCAAAAAGAATTTCTTCTAAAACTTTACCAGAGGAGTGAATTTCTTCTTTGGAGTTTGGAATGAGTTCTTTGGAGTTACATATAGGAAACTGGGACTTACGCAAAGGAAATGATTAGCCAATAGTAAGCCTATGACAGATCTCAATACTTATTCCCCAAATCCTGTTCAGTAACTTTGGCACCAAGCTTATGCCTTTTACCTGTGTTGTTGGGGGTGTTTTGCTTTTAAAGCAAAGGCTAAATGAGGGGGAAAATCCTTTCAGGCAACATCTCCCCCACATCTTGACAGAACATCAATTATTACTGCAGTAAAAATGAAGGATATTTTCCATCTCCGTATCCCAAACTATTCCCTGAAGCAATAATACCTTATTCAATGTAGAGTTATTATCACCAATTTAGTAGAGACAAAAAGATAAGGCTGAAACCCTGTCATCATCACACTGTACAGAACATCATCCTCTGCCACAGCGATTACCCAATGCTGCTCGGGAAGCCAATAAACGTTCCCTAAAGCCATTCTAGATCCTCACTCTGTAGTAAATCGCAAGGAAGACTTTTTGCTGAAGATCTGTGCGTTCAAAAGAAATCCTTTGGTTTTGCACACTGTATATACGGTTCTGAAGGATGTATTGATTTTTAAGTATTCTAAATAAAGCAAATGAAAACGGATTGCAGTGGAGCGAGTTTATTTCCTGCTTTTTCTCGGCAGCTGCTGACCTCGCGTGGCGATAAAGGGTCATTGCAGGAGCTTTATTACAGGGCTACCGAAAAGGGATCCGGAACCCCGCTACTGCAGCAGCGAGAATGAAGGTCCAGGGAATTCGAGAACCGACATAAAAATCGCTGTACAAATAAAGCCCTTTATAGTCCCTTTTTATTCTCCGAAGCTGCAAGGATTTGTATTTTAATGCTTCACTGGATGGCATGAAAGCTGAAATTTTATCCAGGGCTTTAGGGGAAAAAAAAAAAGACAATAGAAACAATAGCAAATAAATAAAGCCACTAATGAGTCTAAAAAATATATTTGTAGCAGATTACGTGAAATAAATCAAGTTACAGCAACATCAATGGGGATATTTCACTAGCATAAAAGTCTGAATACCCCAATTATCCCTGTTTCAGTCTTTCTTCATGTTACCTCAATCACTCTGGAACAAGCAACACTGAGTGCCTAATTTGGGCTGAAAATTTTCAGCCATATAGTAATGGAGAAGGTGAAAAGAAATATCCTTTGTTTTCAAACTGAAAAAGTCACAATGGGTAGAGAGACCTCCAAAATACCATCTTTGCTTTTCACGCTGACAGTACAAGATATTCTAACCACGCATTTGGTCAGTTTATTCAAATATGCAACCGGTATACTCAGATCCCGTATTCTGAGATCTTATACTCAGAATTCTCAAAAACTCTATTTAAACACACTTTTTTTTTTCCCCAACTGCATTTTAAAAGTTCAAATTTCAATATGCATCCATCACCGAAGAAAAAAAAATCAAATAGAAGTGTAACATAAGTAAATCTCTGCCCAGAGGCAAAATGACTGTTTTATCAATTGCCATCAAACTGTTACTTTCTTTACACTGCTGGATCTTCAGTGTTTCTCTTAGACTTTTACTTTTCCTACTCAAATTTCTCCCAAATTTTCAACTTCAACTGTTTCATTTCAAATTAACAGAAATTTTCATAATTTTCCTGTTATCTAGACATGACTCAAAATACAGCAAACAAATGCAAAATTTAAACTTACTATAAAATATAAAACAAAACATTTTATATACAAAATATTGAATTATTCATTCTCATATTGCTCTTGCTTTAATGTCTTTGAGACTGTCACAGATACTACAGTAAAGCCTGAAGAAAGCAGAATTTGCTACAAAATTTAATCAGACTTCCTGCACAGTGTGGATTATAGTATGCTTGACAAATACAAAAAATCCACATTACCCTGCAATTTACTATTTCATGAAGAAAGATGTTTTAATTTTCAGATGCATAAGCAAAGGAGCAAAACTACATTTCTCCAAGAAACATTTACCTTAAATTGCTTAATTGTAATCTTATATCTTCTTTGCCCTGAACAGTAAGTGTTCCATAATTTTCTTCCCTGTTGTAATACAGTAGAAATTATGAAAGAAAAAAAAAATACTTCAGCCATCCTGTTAAAGACAAATTTTTACATAGTCAGTACCTATCCTTTACTTAGATTCATATCCAATGGTTTGTAATGAGACACAATTGAATGACACATTAAAAAAAATAGACACTACTTGTTCATACTGGTAATCTGTATTGCTAGAGAACAAATTGCTCGCTCTGAGCTACAACTCAAGAGGAAGAAGAGCCAAATCCTCAAGTCATAGCTAAACCATCACTGCCTGACAAATGACATTAGCATTTAATAGAAAGGGTTTGTATTAGCAGACTGTCACCAACTCTTAAGATTTCTCCAGTCACCATTTACCATTACTAAATCCTTAACCAACAAATGCGTAATTGTTTATGCTTTAAGGGTCCTGCCAAGCTCTTAATGGAGTTTCATGGATCAGCAATTTTCCACATGTCTTATTTTGGGAATCAATGGACTGGAGGCCATAACACCTGTTCACTTTGCAGAAGCTGAGCTAGGATTTATATTTACAGTCTATCCACAAGTCCCAAGCTCAACACTGCCTAATGTTCTGCAGTTGCTTCTGCACTTCCTTCACTTTATCAATGCAAATGTTGCTCATTTGCTTCTTTTGCTTTTTCTAACTAAACTAAATACCTTTGAAGACTGGTAATGCAGTTCATGTTTCCCTTTCCTGCAATACACACATAGTTTTAGCAGAGCCTCTGTGCCATATTATCTAAACATTAACAACATTCTGTTCAAAACAGAGTTAATATTGTTATAGAATGACAAAGTGCAGCATTGCACAATATTTGCAACAAGTCTTGCCTTAACAAAATAACATCAAAAATTATGCCTAAAGGTTCACAGAAGTAAAAAATTAGCTCACAAAATTTTTATTAATGAGCATAATGCACAAAGTAACTCCATTTGACTCTAAAATCCTAGATTGGGATTTAAATGGCTGGCTGATAGAGAAGACATTCTTTTATTTATAAAGCAACTTCAAATGAAAGAGGAATTATAAGGCATGCACTAGCATACCAAAATCCAGCTGTGGTTAAATTACATGCTGACATTCTTATTCTAACCCCACTCAGGAGCCATGGGTAACACAGAGAGAAGAGCATAGGCTTTCGTACATGCTGGTGATTAAATACCTCCTCTAAGTTCTGGGCTCTCTCATTCCTAACGTGGGCTTGAACCTGAGCACCTGCTTCTTCATTCTGAGCAAGCAATTTAGCTGATTCCCTTTTCCAAAGAGACACACCCTTTAGAAACCCCAACAGTCTCTAGGGCTCAGACATTTAAAATGACGTTTCTCCTAAACACAGGAAAATGAAGCCAAATGTGTCTAAACAGGGTCAGATGTGTGCATGACAGATCAATCATCAAAACTTTCCCAGACTGTAGGATCTCCTAATGTGGGATAATTATTTCACAAGAGATGAAGTACATTTCTGGTTAGTGCATTTTTGGGCAATAAAGTAGCAAAGCTTAACAAAGGTTGATGCACCTTTGGAGACAGAAGTTAATATAAATATAAATACAAATACTAGAGTCCCTTCTCCAACCACCAGAAAAATAGAAGGAACTGCATGAGCTACAATAAATGGATCAGATGATCTAAATATAAATATTGAAAGGCCTACGGAACTAACAGGAAGGCCTAAGCTAATAAGCCTATTATTGCAGCTAGAACATGCAGCTAGAAAAATGTTTCTTTCATAAATTCATTCAGTCTCCCACCTAGGAAAACCTAAGTGAAAGGATTTTGTCAGTGCGTGAATCAGCTTGTTCAACTCGTATTGCAACAACAGCTTTTAACTCCAGAAGATGCTTTGTGAGGTTTGTGCACAGAAATATGGTTGGTTTCACTGGTACAGTAGCACAACAGCTTTAACTTAGGCCTTCAGATGGTAAGAACACAGTAAATCTCTATTAATCTGCATTTAGATCAGCTATTAGGAAGGAATTCTTTACTGAAACAAGTTGCCCCAAGAGAAGCCATGGATGCCCCATCCCTGGAAGTGTTCAAGGCCAGGTTGGATGGGGTTTGGAGCAACCTAATCCAGTGGAAGGCATCCCTGTCCATGGCATTGGGGCTGGAATGGGATGATCTTTAAGGTCCCTCATAGAACAAACCATTCTGTGACTCCAGACAAGTCACGAGGTGTGCAGGACCAGAGGTCAAAGGCTTAACCATTGATTACTGGAGGGAAGGTCCATGGGTTGCTGAAAACCCAAATGGTTCAGGGACATTTTCAGGTTTTGGAAACATTGTCTGGAAGGATTTTTTTAATTATAACATTTTAATTGTTAACAAATTCTACTCCCTGTGTATTCACAATGCAATGCAGCTTAAAAAGTGTATCACTAGAAAGATACTAAAATATATAAGTAATAGCAAATTATCTCACAGTTATTACTGCTTTATAAAGAGGAATAAAAATTATGAGGCTGTGCTAATTTTATGCTTCATTCTGCAGATGAATGAAGATTTTCTGTCTTAAAAACATTTGCATTCCTCTCCTTTAAAGCAATTTTCAATTTTGCTGGATACAGCACAATTGCATCTACTCTTTCAGCTGCAATGGGTTGTTGAAATTGAGCTATTGCCCAGCACCTGCTCTTAGTCAGACAGCTGAAATCAGAGGTTAGGGGAAAAAATAAAGATTTTTTGTCATTGTAATGCAAGTCTCCTTTTAGCTTTGCTGCAGTCAGTGTTCAATTATGTTCTGTAACAACCTCCATTACTAGAGCCAGTGTTTTTCTGTTCTCTCTGCATATATTAACTTCCTTGTTCACATGTGAGAGCCTTCTTAGCAAAGCAGAGTCTTAGGAGACATTTGCCCATAGATTTCGTGAGTCTCTATCTTTTTTGGGCTGTTGAGAATCCTAGCGTTAAAATGTATCTTCATTTTGAATGCTCGAAAGGTAACTGATACAATAGAACTGAAATTATCTCCCACTGAAGGTCTGATAGGTCAAAATTAACCTGAAATTCCATCTAGTCTGTTGAATACAAAGCATTGAACAAGTAACAATGAAAGGCTCCCACGTAATTTTTTATCCTATTTTTACAAGCTCTGAATCCTTCTCCTTCAGAATTTTTATCAGTTCACTGTGTAGCCCAGAAATTTAAGGCTTCATCAGAAGCAGGAATCAAGACCCTACATCTGTAGGAAGAAAGCCACAAAGATTTTGACCAAGGCTCAGCCACAAATGGGAAGGAAGTAGCTGGTGTGAGCAGCTACTGGGAAGACAGGAGCAGGAGCCTTGCTTCTGCAGCAGGAAGTAAATGGACAGAGAGGTCTGAGACAGAGGTCAGAGGATGAAAACATTGAAATTCAGGGTCTGAGGAAAAGGAAATCCAGAGCAGGAAGTACTGGGATGATTAGAGTGAGGATTTGAAAAGCTTGGAGCAGAAGATACTTTATTATAATGTAAATTCATTATAATAAATTGACCTTGAAAAGAAAGGACATAATTAAGGTGAAAAAGTTGGTGCCCAAAAATTTAGCCTGTTATAAAAGGGAAGAGAATAGAAAACAGAGTGTTGTAAACTTTTGAAAATTTAATTAGGAGTCTCAAATATTTCTCTTCTTCTTCCTCCATTAAACCTCCAAGTCCTGGAGTCACATGGTTGAATCTTAGTTTTCAGCAAAGGGACAAAAATTCTAGCTGTCATGTCTGCAGAGAAAACCCTGAATATTCAAAGCCTAAAAAACTAGACAGGATATAAACCCAAACATAAACTTCTATTTTTTAATAAATCTCATTATTTGAATGTAATCTGTCTTGCAGTTTTTAACATAAGATAGAGCATTAGTGAAAGCCTAGCATCTGCCTTCTAAGCAGACAGCAGCTAGAGATCCAAAAAAAGATCTCCAGCTGCTATCATAGTCATCATCAGCACATAATGACTGGCATGCTGGAATTATGGGTAGCTCATTTAAAGCTGTCACATATTCATGTATTCTCTGTTTGACAGATTCACCCCTCCCCCGGGATGCAGGAGCGCTCTTGGTGCCCCCTCCCCAGCATCCAGCCCCTGTGCATGGCTCTGTGCAGGAGGGCACGACACGATCGCTCCGATAGCAGCACTCGCAGCTCGGGGAGGCTCAGGCCACACACAAGGCCACAGCAAGCCCTCAGTCTGGCACAGACACTCCCCCGTGGAGAGATCCAGACAACTTTCTGCTGTGTGATGTTCTGGTTCCCCGATCAACAGTCCACTATCTACTGCTTTGGGGAGTATTATTAAAAATTAAATAAAGATTTCAGGGTTTCTTCCCGGGGCTTTTCAAGCTTCCATGCGCACGAACAAGAAAATAAAGATTTGAGCTGGTATTTCTCCAGATATATGCAGAATAATTACTCTCCGGAAATTCTCTTTATCTTCATCCTTGTGGATTTGAATGTATCCTTGAGAAATCTTTCCCTCCTTTCATATTCATCAGAAGACAGGACACAACAGTTACAATTGGCATACTCAAACCAAGTTTATGTCTTGTAGAGGTACCTACCCTACATTTAGTAATTTACTGCTTTCCATTGATGCCATGACTGCCATCCATTTCTAATTTCCACTCTCCCAGCGGAGTAGATCAGAAACAAATGGCAGATATGCCAGAGCAGTCACAAGGGCTGTTGCAACTGCCAGCAAATCCTTTGGCTGATTCAACCATTTTATAATCATCTTACATTTCAGTGCACCGACTCTCAGCCAAAAAGCCTTCAGATCTGTGTCTCAGCCCCCACCACAAAAGAGCAAATTCTGAAGACCTGAACTATAATGGTGTTATCAACAGAGCTAGAGAAAGCATCCAAATTCTCACTTCTGTGCTAATAGCCCCACTCTGAAGAGAAATAAAAGCCACTTTTGGGGGATGCCAAATGAAGTAGCCCTCAGAATAGATGGAGTATCTATTTATTCCACTGCTTGGGGGAAGTGTAAAGAAAGGAAATCTACAATAAAATTTACACATCCTTTCTTGCAGTTTTCACAGCTCTCCAGACATACCAGTAAACATTCATAGTCAATCCTATAAGAATCTATATGGATTTTAAAAGCTGCATGAACTCTGAATATTCATTGCTGGAATACTCCTGATGGCATTTTGTCACACTGTTTCCTTTTAGTAACATAAGATTTTAAAAAGAACTGATGAAATACTTTGTATTTAAGAGATTTCTTACAGAAAGACCTACTAATTCCCTTTCCTCAACATTAATGCCCTCCTAAGAAGCACTGCTTACTCCAAAGAAAGCTACAGTTCTTCCTCAGTAGCTTTCATCAGACAGCATGTTCAAGTTACAGGTTGTAACCTGCTCAGTACTGAACATGTCCAGAATGTTTGCATCGATAAGATGAACAACGATGAAAACAAGTCCTAGGAATATTAGTGCGTTCTGCCTCAGAAAAAAATCGCTTTTAACAGGTATGCTCTGTGAAGAAGATAATGAAGTGACCCATGCAGTGCCCCACAGAATCTGGAACACCAACCATACCTCAGTCTAAAAGACTGCACGACCTGAGTTTAATCCTCACTGTAAGCCTTACCTTGTGTATCTGAAATTCCTCGCCACTCCTGCTGGAGCTGCAGTTCCACCATCGCTGCCTCCTGCAGCTGGATGAAATGCAAGCCACACACAACTCGTGCAGTTCGACTGCTGGTTTGTGACCACTGCTTAAAGGAATGTGACTTCAAATTTCAGGGTCTTGTGGCTGTCAGGGAAACTTATCCTGCTCACATGAGAGAAGGGGCACTTCCCACTCAAAATAATCTTGTTTTGTTTGAGGGAAAAATTAAATGTGTGAATGAAAAGAGTTCTATTCCTCCTCAGCTACTAAATACAGGATTTAACCTAATAAATGCTTCTCTAGGATAAGGCCATCACCCTCTGTTGTTGGGGTATTTTTTGTTTAAATCCACAGGGTTCCTATTCCCCTCTTTCTCACATATTCAAGATGAGAGAAGCTTCAGTGCACACAGCTACCAGCACTCCAATTTATTCAGCAGCAACCCCTGCGGACTGCTAACAGCAGACTGCGATTCTGTTTGGATTACAAGGTGCAGATAAGTAATTCCATCCTTAATCTGTCACTGTCAGTGCTGGTAGGGGAACAACTTATACCTGTGAGAAGTCAGGCAGAGGAAAAGATAGATTGGGTAAAAAAAAAAAAAATAGTGTGGGATAAAAGGACAGAAGAAATAGAGAGGATACAAGTCCATTAAGAGTTCTGTGCACACATGCATGCAGAGGTAGGACATGAGGGAATGGGATAAAGGAACAGGGTGCTAATAGGAAAGCAGCAAGCAGAGAGGAGATACCCAGATTCCAAGCAGAATTTCTCAATAGCAATTAAAATCTCAGTTCCAACATAATCTATGCCTTCCGTTACAGCGATCCCAGTGTGAAATGCGAAGGATGTTTGCGACCTCAGTAAATGGTGATGGATACCACCACACTGCAGCCACGATCAATAAACCTCGATCAAGTACATCATAATGGAGCCTCAAAGCCTTCGCATGCAGACCTGTCAGTAAACTGGGGCAATATTACAAATAGACAACAAAGGATAATGCAAAGATTGCAAAAATGGAACAACACAGAGACAAGTGAATTTCTTGGAGGATGGAGTGGAAGGAAGAAAAGATGAAAGAGGAGGTAAGTTATTTAGACATAAGTGATGGAGAACATGGATAGCCCACATGTGTTTTATGTGATGGAGGATTCAGGGATGGGAAAAAGGGAAAGCAATAATGTGACCAGGGATTAATTTTTCTTTTCCTTTTTAAAGGAGCACCCAGTATTGACTCTATCACTGTATTTCACTACAGTCATCATCTACAATTAGTCTGCCCACTCGTGCTAGTGAAGTCCCTTTTGTGTTTTTATCAGAGACACAATGTAATTTTATGTGTTATTTTATATAGAAGACTCCTTTGATTTAGCTACGGGTTCTCATTACTTTTATGTTATTTGCTTCCCTGACTAGGTGTCTGGCAGATATGTCACACAGTCCCAAACACGTAAAACAGGTAATTTATCCCAGGAAAGGTAAAAAAGCTGCCTTCTAAGCAGGCACTACCTTGACATTAAAATAAAACTTGGAAAACTTTATTTTCAACTAACCCGACCCTTGGAATGCCCAATGTTATAACCCAAATACAGATGTATTATTGATTATTCTGTTCTTCCCAAGCTTACTCACTGCTTTCCACAGTAGGCACATTCCGTGCTCCAGAATAAACAATCCAAAGTGCAGCCAAGCAAAGTTTATACCCTAAAAAAGTATGGATTGCTATTAATGGCATGCTTTCTGATGGCAGACTTCTTTCAAACAGGTTGGAAGGAGGGGAAAACCCAGGAAGATGCATGGTCACCTTTTTCAGCTCCCACCCAAACCCACTGACTTGCACTGCTCAAGAAAGACAGAAAATCAGTTCAAAGAATAAAAATAAGGGCGTAGAAATAATTTAATAGTAGCCAAAGGAGAGCTTCCTAGAAATATTTTAAAAATAGGAAAAAACAAATTGAAAAATTACCCTACAGCAGTGTGAAAGGCTACAAAAATTAACAAAGACGGGGGGAAGAAGAACAAAATTCTGAGATACTTAGAAGAAAGCAGCTAAGAAATCAGCGACCAAGAGGACTTTCTCCGTGAGTCCAGTAACACAGCCAAACGCAAGGAAAAGTGTGCACTGGAAGAAAGGAGAGCGGATCAGCTGCTGACCCGAGCAGAGAAGGAGCGCAGCTCCACTTCCACAGGGTCACAGCGGCCTCACAAACCGCCTGCTCCCGACGTGCTGACCCGGCTTCGCGGCCGACTTTGAAGCTCGGAGGCTGCTGCAGCTCCCGCCCCCGAGCCCTGAGGGGAACGTGACCCAAATGCTGAGGCCGAGCGCGAGGGCCGCGCCGGCCGGGGGAGGCCGAGCTGGCGGCGGGCGCATGCGCAGCAAGGCGCAGGGAGCCAGGGCCCTTCCGCACGGAACATCGCGTGCCGTGGGCTCACGGGCAGGAAGTGGAGGCTTCTCCCCAAGCTTGTCTCTTCCCGCCTTAGCGCCGCCGCAGCTCTTTGCCCGTAACTTTTATCATCTTCTGCCGTGCCCCAAGAGGGACATTTCAGCCCCGTGGTACAGGCCCCTGTGTTCTACCCAATAACAAGCCGGCTCTCGATGACGTTCTTAGTTGCCAGGCAGAATTACCCTTCGCACCGCCCACAGCACCGCGACGCCACCGGGAGGGGCGGGGCGTCTGGTGTGATTGACAGCACGCCTAGTGGGCGGGGAAAACAGAGCGGACCAATAACAACTGCGGATAGCCTTGATGAGCAGGGCCCGCAGCCAATGGGGATAGGCGTGTGGTCGCCCTGTTGCCAGGACCGCGCGGTTGCCAGGGCCGCGGCTCGGCGCGGTGGCGGCCCCCGCTGCCGCCGTCCGGGCCCGTCGCCGCCGCCTGCCCCGGGCCGGCGCGATGGTGAAGCTCGCTGCCAAGTGCCTGCTGGCAGGTGAGTCTGGCCCGCCCGCTCCCATCCACCCCGCTGGCTAAGGGGGCCTGGAGAGGGTGCCGTGGGGTGGTGGGGCGAGGCCGGCAGCGCAGGCGGCCCGGCTTCCCCCCGCCCCTCGGCGGNCAGGCGGCCCGGCTTCCCACCGCCCCTCGGCGGGGGGCCGCCCCACCGGAGAAGAGGTAGGGAAAGAAGCGACGGGAGAGAAGTGAGGACCTCGACTGCCTGGGGACGGGAACAGTCAAAGTCGTGTGTGTTATTACCACTCGGTGCCCGCCTGCCACGTGGAGCTGTGCCCAGGGAGGGTGTGAGGTGTAGTTGGACCGGCTGAAATGCAAGGACGGGATGTGAAAGAGGAAAAAAAACCCAAACTCAAACCAAAAAGACTGTTTTTGCAGTGTGGAAAAGTGGGTGCAGAGATTGGGGAAAGTGTGAAGGGAGCAGGGTAGGCAGCTGAGTCCTGCCTCGTTTATAGTCTTGCTTTGGGCTGACGTGAAAAATTAATTTCAGAAATTAGGACGATTCTGAGAGTATGATAGAAAGGTAGAGCCTAAACAAAGAGTGGAAGGATGAAGCATGTGCACTTCACAGCGGCATCTTTTTTCCCCAAGTACTTTGGAGGCTAACCTGGGAAACTGAGGTGAAGACACCGGTTTATTTAGTCAGGATGGATTATGGAGGTGTTGAAAGTAAGTACAGCTGGCTGTTAACACTGTGTGAAGAAAACTTTTTATTTTTTCCCCCTCCCTCTACATTGAAGCTCTGTGCGGCCTCAGCCAAAAGCACAAATCCATAAAACCTTTGTGTGCAGTCAACTCCCAGGTTTAACTCTTCGCTCCAAATTCTTTCATCCAGAATAAAACGTTTGCCTTTTTTAACCTCAGAAGCAGCTGACCATCAACTCATACAAAGCCAGATATGGTCTTTGGCAAAGGCAAAAGAATTAATCTCCCTTGTACCTCTACTGCTGTGAACAGCATGAATATCTTGCCCATCTTCTACACTTGAAACGTAGGCATCATTTCCAATTTGGAAGTTTCCTGCTCCCAATATACTGGCTTTGCTGAAGTCTTTCCAGTTTAGTTGTTCAGTGTTACCAAAGGCCAATTCCACGACCATTTTAAAATCACAGGAGCTTTCTTTGAATGACCTGTTTATGTCCTTAATACTTATTGGGTCTGGAGCTGCCTTTTCAATTCTGTTCACAGCACAAAGAACAGGAATGTCCTATCCTGTAGGTCATTCTCCTATGTGCTACAATAATATCCATGTGTTATTAAAAATAATAAATTAATGAAGCAGAGCAGGCAAAATAGATTCTCTGTTGCAGAAAAAACCACTATAGTGAAAGGGAGCTAAGATATGAGTAACCACAACAACCTAAAGGGAACAAGAAAATGCAATTACATAGATAGAAGCAAACCCATCAGAAATGGAACTGGGAGCTCTTGTGGACCTAAGGAAATGGTTATGAAGAGCCAGTGACTCACAGAACTGGGAGCTACACCAAGGTCAAAGAGAACAGGGGTAAAGGGCTTTTATTAGCAAAACAGAGACTATTAAATTGACAATAGAAGATGATTCCCGTGTATCTCAAGGGTAATTTACAGACACAAAGTAAAAGAATCTGTTATCAGAGCCTACTATGGAGACACTACACAAAGGTTTTCATTGTAGAGAGACAGCTGGCAGTAGCAGGCATTTTAGAAAGACCCTACAGATTCTGGCAGAGTAACAGAAATATGGATAGAATATATACTGTACTAGTGGCACATGAGACTAAAGTAAAAAGGGCAAGGAAACTTACTTTGAGGAAGTGTAGTGATGTGATGGACTAAAGAGGGTGGCAAAGAATAAGAAGAGGGAAAGAACGCCTGGGGCTGTCAAGTAGAAGAAAGGCAACGCATTAGTTAAGAATTTGTGCTGGCTGAAGCCTGCACAGTTTGGAGCAATGTGTGCCTCTCTATCTCATTGTACAAAGACAGATCTAATTGTCTATTGAAATACAGAATAGCTTCCACTCAGAACAGAGTGTTGTCTTCCGCACGAGCTTGAACTGATCAGAGAACAAACAAGCTGACTTACCAGATTTTCCTGTCTAAATATTATGAGCCCCACTCAGCTCAAAGTAAGCAAGCATGCTAAAAATGTTTAAACAAGAACTACATTTGGTTAATGCATCTAGGGGTAATTGTCACTATCCAAAACACCCTTTCTCCTCTCTAATAGTATGTGAGCAGAGAGCTTTACCAATTTCCTTCAAAACACCATTAGGAAGCTGTAATAGAGTCAAAAATACACCCCTTTCTTGGTTTATTTATTAACAACATAATGAAAATACTTCCTTTCTGGCTTTATTTATTAACAACATAATGTGAAAGACTTGTATTTCAGGCTTGGCTGTTAAGAGTGTGCCTTTAAGGGTAAAGCTTGAACCACTGAGGTATTTAATTACTGGCTCCTGTCCTTTTAACTATCCAGGCTTGTGAGACATTATGTGAAGAAATTATAAGCTCTTTGGAAGCATTAAGTCTTTGTTTAGAAAGGGTTATGATCTTTTTCATGAAGTAATATGGGCATATGTGAGTTCTGCAGAGCCCGAGGAAATGGCCTGAAGTTGTGTCAGGGGAGGTTTAGCTTGGATATTAGAAAAAAGTTCTTCACCCAGAGGGTGGGTGGGCACTGGAACAGCTCCCCAGGGCAGTGGTCACAGCTGCAAGCCTGACAGAGTTCAAGAAGCATTTGGGCAATACTCTTGGGCACATGGTGTGGCTCTTGGGGGTGGTCCTGTGCAGGGCCAGGAGTTGGACCTGGTGATCCTTGTGGGTCCCTTCCAACTCAGCTTATTCTGTGATCCTGTGATTGCTTTGAATCTTACCGAGTTTTGTAAGAGCAGGCCAAAGCAGGCAGCTGCCAGGTTTGCCTGAAGCGTTGTGCAAGCCCTATCAGAAAGCCTTGGCTCTAGAAGAGCAAAAACCAAAGCCCTTTGGTTTTCCTTCCATACAGGGATGAATCAGCAGGCTCTTCTCTCCAGCCATGTGCTTTCTCTCTGACGTTTGCTTCTGTTATGCCCAGGATGCAACTAATGAGCCACCAGCAGCATTGAGTCAGCAAGAGTTGCTCTCTTAGCAGGGTCAGCAGGAATAGTTCATTGAGGAATGTTACCAGCTTAAGCAGCTTCATCTCAATATATAATAAGGATTTGAGTCTGGGGAAATGAGTAACCTAAGGAGAGGAAATATCCTCCTAGGAAGCCCGGTGTCCCTTATCACACTGCATTTTTTTCTACATGATAACATATCTGGGAAATTTTAAATCCTAGGTAAGGGCTGTGGCATAGGCATGAATTTTAGAACAAACAGCAGTTCCACCCTGATCTGGCAGTCCTTTGCTGTTGTGCATAGGTCAGAAATCGGATGTCAGCCAGTATACATAATGGCAATATTCATTTCCTCATGTGGGTATTACCTTTTAGATTGTTTTGTGCTTTGTGTGACAGTTATCTTGCCTGTATTCAGAGTTAGAGCATCAAGGCTCTTACAACACGTGATAGTAGCAGAACTGAGGAAAAATAAGATTCTCTAGTATGAAACAAAAATATTTTGTGTTTTTGGTTTTGCAGGAGATCCAGCTGTGGGTAAGAGTGCTTTAGCCCAGATGTTTCGCAGTGATGGGGCTCATTTTCAGAAGAACTACACACTTGTAAGCATACAGCAAGGCTCAGACTGCTGTCTAACATTTTTCTATGAAGAATTTTTCTAAGATGAATGGGAAAACTGAAGGCCTAGATCAAAATAAATATGATTTTAAGTTGAGGCATTTGAGGCGGGATCTTAGAGGGTTTTCTTTCTTACATCCTGAAGAGAAAACATTCAGTGTTCTGTAAGTCTGCATTAGGCAGAATAATTTAGTTAATCTGGTAATTTTCCTGCTGAACCAATGTTTTCATAAGGTTTTGTGGTGTTAGAGAGCTTCCCCCTTTAGGGAGTACTCCATGAAAAAGCATTGCTGAAGGAGAAAGCTTTTAATTCCAACTATTAAATGTGCATGTGGACAGTGCGCTTATCACTGTGCAAACACCAAGATGTGCTGCATAGCCCCAAGATAATTATAATCTACAGAAACTGTTCCCAGATGAAGAGGATACAGTTTGCAGTCTTTCAGTGTAAGAATCAATGGTGATGACTAATCAGAAGCAGGATAAAAATAAAAGTAAATATAAGTAAAGTAAAAAAAGGAAAATATGAGTGTGGAGAAAAAACCCCCTAAAATATGTTTATTCATGGGAATAAAGATGGAAACCAGAATTTAAGGATAGAAATAGAACAAATAAATGAGCTACAAAGCAGAATGAGATTAAAGGTGGAAGAAGCACAAATAGTCTCAGTCCCATATGTTAGCTCATCACATGGTTAGTGCAAAACGTTCTAAGGCGTGCGTTAGAGCAGTGGTGTGAGAGTGAACGTAGACCTGCAGACTTCAGCTAATACTCTGAGCTATATATAAGCAAATCTCTTTGGTTCTCATCGTTTTTCCCCTAACTGAGCAAATCTACGAGTCTTTGACATATTGGTGAGATTAGGTTACCAGAGCTAGGAGGAGTATTGCTGAATTTCCAGCGGTCTGTGTTTGATGGAATTGTAATGATTCACAAGAATTGCCTCAATCCACTGCACAGTTGGTATGCAGTTGGACAGGCTCTTAAAAACTCTCCTGATCCTCATTTTCCTGATTCTTCTTGACAGACAACGGGCGTAGAACTCTTGGTGAAGGCTGTATCAGTTCCAGAGACAAGTGATAGTGTGGTGAGTTTTTCTGTGACACAAATTGGGTCAGAAAGAGACATCCAAAGCTGAAGCCCCACATGAGTCTCATTCTGGTGGAAGATCGCTACGCATGTTCATAGGGCAATTAAGTTGCATTAGGGAAATGAGGCTGATAGTGTATAATTGCTGATACTCCAGGGTTAGTTTAGTCTTAAAAATGTAATTTTTATACACTTGTATCCAACACAGCATTTTAAACCAGCTTTGTTGAGATTCTGTTCTGTCCTTTAGGGCACTCAGGTTTAGTTCATGATTCTTGGAACTACAGCAGCTGAAGCTTATCTGTTATTTTTCCTTAGTGCCCTATACTCATATTAATGGAATGTGTATAATTTTGTATAAATAGTAGAGGTTACCGTCCCACTCCAGTAGGGATGGAAACCAGACTTGGGGCCTTGGAAGTAACTCTTTTATTGGTTATACTTGAAAAACAGTGATTTATTTTCTCATACTATCTGGAGTTTTCTCAGTGCGGGGAATTTGTCCCTTAGGGACATGGCACTGCTGTACTGAATAAAAAGTTGGAGTTACAAGTTGCAGTATTTACTTTCAAAACCTTTCCCTACACTGCATTTTTCTTGGCAAGAGCCTTCTTTCTGTTTCCGCTTTCAGGAATTCTTCATTTTTGACTCTGCAGGAAAAGATCTATTTTCTGAAATGCTGGAGAAACTGGTAAGTCTTATGTAACAGTCCTCTTCTTCCAAAGAAGTGCTTTTGCTTTGAAGATCTGAGCTCCCCAGTCTGGCAGATGTAGCAAACTTTGTCTTTAGTGTAAATGGGAGCAATTACCTCAGTTGCCAACGCATCCTGTTCTACCTCTCTAAAACTTGTATAAGTACTAGAAGAAATACTTTCCAGAGAAAGGAAAGTAGATAGGCAGTTTTCTCACAAAAGAAATAGGGAATTTTAACTGAGAATTTCTGTGTACTGTTGTTTAAAGTTATTTTTATTTCTTAGGAAAACATCTGTTTTTCTGCAACTTCAACAGTGGGAGGATTTTTTTTTGGTATTACAGTGATGTGTTTGATCCAACAGGATTCATTCTTGTCCTTGAGCATAATCCTGCCCTTGGGTTTTTTCCTTCACACATTTATGACCTTCCCTGTACAGTTCTCTGTGTTATCTCATTTTGAGAAGCAGAATCAGTTAATTGATGTGAGCTTTCATAAGATGGCTAGGTCAACCTAATGGTTCATTGTCCACAACAGCGATTCCACTTTTGCCCTTGCACTAAATCTGGTTTGCAAGGGACTCCTCTAGAAGCTGGCTCAGCTTCTCAAACTGGAAGAAAACCTTTCTACTTTTTTCCTAGGATTAATTTTGTGCTGATTCAGCATGAAAAATCAGTTTCCCTGGGGATCAGATGAGTGCCAGAGCTGATACAAGTAAAGGGGCAGGACTGTACAGACAGGACTAGGGAAGAAAGCAAGACCACCTCTCCCAAGGCCAGTGACTTAGCTGGGTCAACTGAAATGTGAAACCTCAGCCAGGGCACAGGATTCCTGGGTGTTAGGTTTTTTATTTTCATCTTAGCAACTGCATTTGCCATGCTTACAGCCTGGCTGTTGACCACATCAGTTTCATTAGAGCTGACAGTGTTCCTTTCTTGCTGTGCAGTGGGAGCAACCCAACGTCCTGTGCCTTGTGTATGATGTCACTAATGAGCAATCCTTCGACAACTGTGACAAATGGCTGGAGAAGCTGAGGGCTCAAGCAGTTGGGGTGCACATCCCAGGTAAGAATGGGTGTGATTCGTGTTATCTACTCCTCTCCTGTATGACAGCAGTTGTTTCTGTTGAGCTGTGGCATAGAGCATTTGTTTTAAGTCAGACATGGCTTCCTCCAACTCCTTTGCTTTCATCACAAAGCAGATAAGGCTTGAAAATATTTCCGTTTTTGGAGTCTTCTAGGTAGTTATAGACTGTTCTCCACACCTCCAAATTTTTCAGCTACTTCTACAAATGTTCCAGCATGTATGGCTTACAAGGCAGCATTGATGAGCTGGGTTTTTTTCTTTTCTTTCATCTCTTTTTTTTTGTAGGTGTCTTAGTGGGGAATAAAACAGACCTAGCTGATCGTCGAGTTGTGGAGCAGAAACAAGCGCAGGAGTGGGCTGAGAAACATGGCCTGGAATACTGTGAGATGTCAGTGGTGAGTATCTGCTCCTTTCACCATCTATGCAAGGGGATGTTTGTAAAGTTCTCTCTCAGGCAGAGAAAGATAACTGGGGACTCTCTTCCCCTTGTTTGTCATCTAAGTCAGTTTTAATCCTTCTTTGGTGACGCAGAGCAGAAATAGTCAAATGCTTATTCCATCTGCCATTCACAACTTTCTTATTTCTTTACAGAAGGAAACGAAAAATTTTGAGGCCCCTTTCCACATCCTGGCAAAGTTATTCCACCAACTGTACAAAGAGAAAGTGGAAACTTTTCACTCACTAGCCTGACTGGTATGATTTATTTATCCTCTAAGCTTCTTCTAGTACTGAGAATCCTACTGGACTGAATACAGAGAAGAAAACATACGAGCTATTTGCTACTTCATGGTCATCCTCTGGTAATTCAAAATAAACTAGAAATAAGCAAGTGGAAGGACACTCCTCTGAAGCTGCTACCTCAGCATTCCTTTCATGTCCTCTAACTTGGTTCTCTGCTCACTAAAAGTCTGCTAGGTTGGAGGAGGCGGAGAGTGAAAGGGGAGGGCAGAATGGAAATTGCCAGCTCTTTGCTTTGATATCTTTTTGTCTGAACAGACTTCCTGCTGCTACAAGCAAGGATTTAGAGGTTTGGAAAAGGAGAGAGGAAGCTGACAGGATGTTTTTTGACTTAAGCCAGCCTTGATACATACACTGCAAGGCAGGACTGATTTGGCCCTACCCCCTGAAAAGCATTTTCAGGAGGAGGCCTATGCCCTAAAATCAGCACCTGGAGGCTGAGGTGTATGGAGACAGAGCTGGATTAGGTGTGTTTCCAGGAGTGCCCAAAGTTGGAGGCCAGTTTTAACAGTGTTGCCCTTATCAGTTGTAGGATTGATATGCTGGTGACTAATACATGTCTCTAATTTCCAGAATCTGTTTCTTTCCTTCAGCGTGGCTCGCTGTCCCTGCCTGGTGGGAGCTGTGTCGCGTCCACCCGCTGTCACTTGGTGACGCAGTGCCCTCTGCTGGTCCCAGGTCACAGGAGTTCTCCAGAGGCTGCCACCTCCCTTGAAGTGAGCAGGAAGGCACTTCCAAATTGGCTTAACTGCAAAATGGAGTCAAATTGCAAGAATACCTTTTCTATTCTAAAGATGAGCCTAAATCTTATAACAAATTACCTTTTCTTCTTCATGTCTTTATCATCTTACGTATTGTTGTGTCATTTTTGTCAGCTGAATTTGGCAATACCATTCTGATTAGGTTCAGTTTTCAATCTCAGAATCAGAGTCCTCTTATTAAAGTCTCTCTGCTTGTCATTGAATTTCAGATAAAAGACCACAGTTCTGATGTTGCTAGTGGAAACGGGACTAAGGAAATGAAAGACAGCCTGGCTAAGTTACTCTGACTCAGCTGTGTCTGGCTAGAAGTGTCATATTAGAAAGGGTAAAAGCCTAGAGAGAGCTGCTCTTTTGTGTGGAGTACTGATGTTGCATGTGTGAGAGTCTTTGCTAATGCAGTATGCAAAAGCATCTGTGGTAAGGTACTGCCTTGTAACTGAGCCTAACACCAAGAGTTTCAAAAATTTAACCTTTCTCTTCCAGATTAGGGTAGACTCCCTTGGGCAAGGGAAACTGAGTTTTGTAGAGACTAAGCACTGAGTGATTTTTCAGGCAGTCTTTTCAGGAATCTGTGTTTCAAGGCTTTTATACGTGTGGTTTATAATCATTTTTATGCCCAGTGCTAGGAAACATACATTGAATTGAACATAAGTAATATGGCTGCAGATGTTGTAGCAGAGTTTATGAAGCACTTCAATAATCTAGAGAAGCACTGGGCTCATTTCACTGGCAACGGTGTGTTGATGCTGGGAACTCACTAGGGAGCATGAATACCAGTTAAAGAGGATGAGTAGCAGCTCAATCTGCAAGAAATGAAAAGAAGAGGTTCTTTTGCTAAAAGCCCACTCAAAAAATATAGAACCAGTTGGGAAAGCTCTTGCTTTCTCCAAAGAAGGAAGGGGTCCTCCATGAACTTCACGTAACTAGAAGACTCACTCTTTTTTAATTGGATTGGCGTTACTGGCATTTGTATATTACATGGGTTGTCTTGTTAATCCTGGGTGTTTTCTGTTGATTTACGTAGGCTGTATAGACTCTTGCTTGCAGGTGCTGGCCTCTGACTAGTAAGAATAAAAGCTATTTTGGATGCTGTGCTGATCTAGTTGAAGAACGAAAGAAGGCTTGTTTTCATTTGATATCTCATTTCCCCCTGGTTCTATTGACGATGTGATCACAAAACAAGACACATACTTTTTCATATTGAAAATAACATACCAGATGTGTATGTCACCTGTGACATGGTGTATCCAGGGGGATGAATGCCTTGAGAATAGGTAATAAAATGAATTCTATGCAGTCTTTAACCGGGGAGTCCATCTCTCTGCACCAGAAGGACCTCCCAAAACTTCAAATAAACACTCTAAATGTACCAGTAAGATGAAGATTGGTGAATGCTGTTTTATAAAATAAATGCAAAAGCTGGAGGAGCTCATTAAGGGAATGCTTGCAGTAGTGATTTGTGATTTATAGGGAAGCTGCTTTTGAGTAGTGAAGAAAAATGCCGCCTATGCAGGGAAAGATGTATTGCCTGGGAGAGGAAATGTATGATCTAATTAGCTAACAGTAGGGATTCACCCACTGCCCCTTTCCCTCTTCCACAGGCCACTACTACAATTAGAAAAGAAGTCGTGTCTAAAGCATGTTGTCCAACTTGCTTTTTACAGGACTATTTCAAGCACTAATGTGGACACAATTTAATGTCCTTCAAAATGGTGTGTTTAACAATAACAATCTCAACCCTTTCAAATGCATTTTAAAAGCATAATATAATGTCCTTCCTGGCTAATGTGCTATATAATACCAGCCTGATGCAAGTGGTGGTTGTTACTATTTTCCTGGCTTAATTGTGCTCTTGGTTGTAGAAGCTAATAGTGAAGAGTGGGTAGAGAACATGGGAGCCAAACATGGGAAGATTGTGGGAAATAGTTTTGTCTCTGTGTGAAGGAGTTCAGGGTAGTGAGTAAGTGAGCTGGACCAGCAGGATGAGTAAGTCTGAAGCCATTATTAAGTTTCTCCTACCTGATTACTAACTGGCAGTTGCATCTGTAGGGTGAGGATGCATGTGTGCTGCCAGTAGGCTTAGCATCAGTCTGAATAACAGATGCTGTGGAGAAGTGGGAGGAAGACAGAAAGCCTGTCTGCTGACCAGGAAGCTTGTTGTCTTCTTACAGCTCCCCTACTTTGTCCAGCTGTGCAGTGCTGCAGGTGCTCAGCATGAGTGTTACAACACAGAAAAGACCGAACTCAACCAGAACTGAAATTTCAAAAGAAGGGGAAGGAAACAAACAGGCCTTAAACTGTTTTTAATAGATATGTAATCCTTTTTTCCTGTTTGCTTGTTTGATTAGACAAAACCATTTCTTTCCTCCTTGGAATCCCTCCTTCTTACCTCTCCTTTGGTCCTCATGGGTCTGCACAGAATCTCTGTTATACTTGTGCCCTGCTTTACTTAGGTTGATCATCACCAGCTGATTTTTTTTTTATCCTTCTAATTTCTGCATTATCTATTCCCAAGGCTGCAAGACATTTCTTCTTAGATTAATAGATGAAAGGAAACAAAAGTGGAATTTTTAGTCAAATTGTCTTGGAAGAAAAAGCCTTAAGAAGCTGTCTGACATTCTGAAATTTTACTGGAAATTCGTTTGTGTAAAGTTGTCATATTAAAGATGCTTTAATGGTTTTGTTTTGTCTTGCCAGACATAGTCTACTGTGGAGTGAAATTCAGGATGTAAAATTCCAGAAAGATCAGGTTTTATTGTGGGAGTTAATAGGAGTTTCAAAGCTGATCACACTGTGGTAAGATCTGTTAAGTCTTAACAATGGAGTGGTCACTGCTGTTCATAATGAAGCATTAAATATACTGAAATGGGACTGTCAAAACAGTTTCTTCTAGAGATTTGTTCATTTTAGAGACTTCAAACTTAAGAAAGGATATCCTTTAAAAGACTGATCAGATAAATGACACTGTTTGGACCAGGGTTATTTCTGATATAACTTCAGTGATTTAAAGAGCTGGATTTAGTCTTTTATGCCAATTGACTCCCCTGGCTAAGCTTCATTTCTTTACCCACTATACATCTTGGACCGATCTGACCTGATAGCAAAAGACACATGATGTTGTTGAAAATGAAATACTGCCTTGGGGCAGAAGGATAAACTGTGTGGCCTCCTGAGGTCCTCCCAGCAATACTTTCTATAATTCTATTAGATTAAGTGAGGAAAGAAGTAGCGTGGAAAGCACAAAACAGGCTAAGTCATAAACTAGCAATTAAACTGGGAGCTGGGCTGGGCTGCAGCAGAAAATGTACAATCTATCCCAATTAAGAGCTGTATCTCAAGAGAAACTGGGAGCCTGACGCAGGTGCTGACAGCAGGGAAAAGACTGCATTTCTGTTCTGGAGGCAGCAACTGCTTTCTACTGGTGCTTATGCAGATCTGTGGGGGTCCTTACGCAGCTCAAGGCTGTGCTCTGTTTTTAATAATTACCGTATCTATGATGTTCAGGTGGCAATTGCTTGCAGTTGTGGCCTCATCTGCCTGCACAAAGTCAGCAGTGTGATGGCAGATTATTTGCTAGTGGCAGGAAGACATCCCTATTATTGACACCTACATAATGGGACCCGTCTCTCCCTATGCATTCTCAGTCCTTTTCCTATCTCATATCCTCTTCTTGATGGACAATACCCATCTCTGCTTGCTCTTAGCAAGTAATTTTTCCATCTTGCAGATGGTACTCTCTGGAACCTAGGGCTGAGGGACTCCTAGGACCTTCTGCAAAGGTGGAGTCAGAGCAGGAGCTCTTCAAGGGCCATGTTGGCCTCCACAACATTTCTTTTGGCCTAGGGGCACATCATCTCTCTACTTCTCGTGTCCTATTTCCTCCTCCTGCTGTCATTTTGCCTGGAGAACAATGTCTTCTGTGCCAGTTGCCCTTGGCTCTGTTGACCCGGAACAACAATGCTTGGGGGAGGGATAAAGAAGAGAGCTACTCTCGAGTCTTTTCAGGGCTCTTTAGCTGTTGTGACTCCTTGTCGAAGTCACCTGAGAGATGGGGATGTTGCTCAGTCTAGGGTGTAATTTCCTGGCGGGAGACCACCAGCTGAGTCCTGGCAGCCTCATCTTGGCTCTTCAGAGCTTGCTGCAGTGTAATTTTGTCAGACACTGGCTGTTCTCCTTCTAACTTGGAGTTTTGGTAGGGGGTTTGGTAGATTTTTTTTACTCCTTGGAGGTCTTTCTCACATTTTTCTGTCATGGCTTCACATATTGCCTCCCCTAGAGCTGTTTGTCAAGAGAAGCTTAGAATTGCTCCCTTTCCTGGTCTCTGGGATTTAATCTGGCAATGTTTAAAAGGGAAATGTGACAGACCCTACATGTCAAGCTGGGGTCAGGGATGGGGTCAGTTTGATGAGTTTCCCTCCAGCCAGATATACATCAACTGGAGATATGTGGAGCCTGTAATCTTTCTGCACAAGTACTAGGAAAATAGACAATGTGAGGGCTGCAAGTTAGAGACTGTGAGGAAAAGGGTATAAAGGCAGAAGTGATCAACTTCTGTGTCCCAGACAGGGGAAATGCCGGAGCAGTAGTGGAACAGGAATATGTAGGAAATATGTAGGTCTATATTCCTTATATAAGTCTACATTCCTTCATGAAGAGCCCAAAGGATTTGCTGAGGCAGATTGGGAGGGTGGGATTTAGAGATGGGAAGACCTAAGGCTTTTCCTGTCTTTCAGAATGCTGTATGGAAATAAAGTGGGAGGAAAAGTAATTTTTGCATGAGCCACTGAGGGAAAATGAGGATACAGGGCAGACCTTGCAGGTGGAAGGGCAGGTGGCAAGAATAAATAACTGAAAGGAGATTTTCAGGGCCAAGCTCTAAGGGCCAAGGGCAGACGGGGATTCAGAGCCATGATGCGGAAGGTCACTGGTAGCCAACAGTTTGGGTTGAAGATGTAGGGCCTGCGTTAGAACAAGGCAGGAAGAGTTAAAGTCTGTGTGACAGGGTTGACACTGGGATTTGAAGAGGCAGTAGCAAGAATCCAGAATGATAAACCTAGGAATAGTGTGGGGAGATAAGAACAGCAATCTGTGATGCTGTGAGCAGCAGTGGCTGGAGACAGTGTATCCAGGTGAGACCAGAAAAAATAGAGTAGCTATGCTAAGGGCACTATCAGACTATCAGGGTGGAAGAGTGTGAAGAGATGTTGGAAATTCATATTTGAGTACAGCTCTTCTGAGGGAATTTCTGAGTGAAGGGAAATAGATATCTACAGTTGGTACCCACACATCTTCATAAACACATTTAAAACACAAATTAATTCCAGCGCTATCTCCGCTATCTCTATTTTCCTTTGCCAGAAAGTGCCATGACCTTTCTGCTTAAACCCTTTTTTTATTGGACGGGGGGGAGGGGAATGACAGGGAGAGTGGGGAACAACACATATATTTATGCCTAATTGTGATGCTGTGTCATGAATACATTCATGGAATGGAAAGAGAACCTGCACCTCACCTGATCAAGCAGAAATGCCCACCACAACTTGAGCATTGGTATCTCACAACAGAAACTTCACGATCGGTTCATATAGCAGAAGGAATGGAAGGAATATTTTCTTTGTTGGTTTCCCTTCTCTGCTTTTGCTAATTCATTTTGATTCCTGTGAAGCGTTGCTCTCTCTTAGCCTTAAAAGTTTTGTGTGGCCATTGTGAGCCATATCTAGGACTTTGTTTCTGTGATGTTGGGTGGCTTCAGTTTGAGGACTGTAAAGTGTTGAGTTTAGGTTACAGCTGAAGCATCAGGCATAAAATCAGCTTGTAGGCACAGCAGAACAGAGTATCTAGGAAAGAGTTCTTGCAGGGTTAAGATAATGCTTTTCAGTGCTGTTGTCAGCAGAGAGAGGGTGCAATGAATGTGAAAATGTTAAATGAGGAAGGAGTGCTGGTGGGTTTGGAAAGGGTAACAAGTAGGGGCTTCTTCTAACAGATAAATGCAGAGGAAAGAATGCTGCAAGTCTCTGGATGGAGGTATCTGGGAAGGTAGTGGAGGAGGTAAAGGAGCATTCTTGGACAATGTCATGGAACTGGATAAGAGCAGGAGGATGGTTCTGGTATGAGCAAAAGCAGAGTAATGCAAACCCTGCCCTCTGGTTTCTATACCTTTTGAGGTATGGGGCTATTTCCCTTAAGCAGAATATGTCATTGCTCTTGATGGCCCTCACAGCTAAGATTGCCAATAGGTTGGCTTTCCTTCTTCACTGAGATTGAAATGATCCCTGAATGCCATCTTGGTCCACAACTATTTTGATACCTGATTCCTCTTCCCTGTCCATGCCTCTTGCCTTTTTCCTCCTGTCTCTGCACGTGGAGGTCTTATATGTCCCCACAATTCTGCTACACCTCCCCATGTATCAGCCCTCCCCATGACCTTAAGACTGCTTAGTTCCTCCCATGTACTTTGCTTTCCAGGATTATAAACTGTGGTCAGAAAAATAGCCACTGCTCATTCTATCCACTCCGCCTCTCCTACCCCTCTCCTGTCCATCTGGTACTAGGGAAGAGCTCGTGCCCTGTTCAGCTGGCTAGTTCTGGCACAAAGCTGGACTGGTATAGGAGCAAGAGGGCTGTGCCCATGTCAGATGTGTGCCTCTGTGTGGGTGAGGAGCATCCGAGGCAGGCACCCTTTCCTCCTTTTATCAGACTGCGCTCATTTATTATACCATCTGTTTTCCCAGTGCTGGAGATGATGCTGGGGATATGTGACTTGGGGCACTCAGGCAGAAACTGGCCTGCACAAGGCTGGCCATGTGTTTGCCTCCTAGCAATGCAGCGGTCAGCAGCAAATTCTTTGCTGCTGCCTCCTCTCAGTATGGGAGAGAGCAAGTGTGGGCCTGGGTGTGTAGGAGACACAAAGAGATGAAATGTGGCAGGGGGAGAAGGGGAGAGAGACACTGGGGTACATGTATCAGCTGGCGAGAACTGTGGGAAGGAGGGACAGACAGACAGATGGGCAGAGTTGGGGAGAAGGAAGAAGAATGGATTGAAGAGAGGGAGAAACAAGGAACTGTGCAGGGAGATACAAAGAAACTGGCTGGGGGGCAGCAAGAGAAAGGCTGTGAGGGAAGGAAAGACAGGCAGATTTGGCAGGGTTGTGGTGTGGAAATTAATGGATTGTCTTTGGCAGAGAGATGTGTGCCAGCCAGGTACTACACTCATAGGGAAGTGGGTAACTACAGAGGTGGAGATACATTCTGTGTGTGCATGTTTATATAGGCCTGTGTAAGGGTGAACTGAATGAATGAGAGTGAGAAAGAGGAGCCATAAGGAAAGCGGACAGTGAAAGCAGAGCAATAAAAGAACAAGGCTAGATAGAGATGAATCCGTGGAGTGCAAACAAGAGCTGGTGTCAGGCAGTGGGGAGGAAGGGATTTGTATAAAAAGAAGGGAGACTAACAGCACTCATATGTTTGGGGCTGAGGTTTTCTTACTGGAACCTGAGAGAGGATGCAGGGCAGACATCAGAGCACAATTCCCCAGTACTAAACAGAAGCATTTTTATGCATGCAGGGCTCGCTGCCAGTGCACAGAGAGACCCAGTGGACCCAGGAATGTAAATGCCACTATGCTAGTGCGGACTGTTTCCTGCTTGCTGAACTGCAATGTGTACCTGAGCATTTGCAACCTGTGGACTGCCTGTTTCAAGCGTATCTGCTTGACTATTAGAAGCTGTTTAAGATGGCAGCTCAGGTATTTATTTATCCTCCTTTCCCTTTCCTCTTGCCCTTTTCCTCACAGTGTACTCACAATAGAAAAGGAGACATGAAAAAGGCACCTTATTTCTTCTGCCTTGTTTCATAAGACACCATTTTGCTTTGCTGCCTGACTTGACCTCTCCCTCTTCCCTTTGACCATTTCTTTTCTCTTCTGTTCTTTCCTCTGCTTTTTTAAATCTACTTCTTTCTCTCTTCCTTCAATTTTCTGTAACTTTAAGTTTTTTATTTTCCCTATAACTCCATCCCCCTTTCTCTATTGTGTTCTAGACTAGGAGCCCTGTTTCTTTCCTTCTGCTCCTTTTCTCTCTCCCTGATTCCTCCATCTCCTTCTGTCTGTGCCTGTCTGCCTGCTTTCTCTCACTCACTGTCTCTCTCTCTTGAACTGGGTTGTGAATTCTGTTGGCATCAGAGCGGGACAAACTGTAAAGCCGAGGTTCCCGGAGGGCCAGGTTGTGATCATTTTATTTTTACAATGTCCTTGGATGTGTAAAGGTGTTTGTTTGAGGGGGAGGAGCAGTGCATGTGCTCCATGTGGGAGAAGAGAGAGGAGTGCAGGCCAGAACAAATGAAGCTTATAACCAATATAGGTCAGTTGCAGAGAAGAGTCCCAATGGTCTGTGAAATAGAGAAGTGTTTTGTCATTTCAGACTGGCTAGTGGAAAGATGGCAAATGAATAGTTTTATCTAACAGACACAGGGAAAGTGGCCTGTCGGAGAATGCAGTAGTGGTGAGCATGGGAGGAGGACCAGCTCTGCACAGGGGATTGCTCGTCTCCCAGCCACCCCTGTAACCCAGGGAAAAAACAGCCTTTCTCCTGCTCTGAGCTGCCCACTTCTGTGCGTGTTCCCATGTCTCTGCTATGGACTGCAGAGCATGGCTGAGGGATGCTTCCCTGAGTCCTCTGCCAGTCTTGCTCACCATGTCAAAGGACAACAACCGAACAAACAAATGAGAGAAGCACAAAGGAGAACCATAACCCCACACCCTTGGAGGATGGCCTGGAGTGCTTGGTCAGCCTCTGCTGGGATCAGTGCTGCCAAAGGGACCCACGTAGTGGCAGAGAGGCATCATCAAGGCCCTGAGTTTGGTCTGGTGGAGCTGTATGAGCCAAGCGCATTGCTCGGAATTGTTTTGCTCTGCAGTAGGCTCCACACTTCCCATGATTTGCCACCATATGAAAAAACCCTGCTTTCTGATCATTCCCAGAAATTTTCAAAAGTGGTCAGTAGCTGCAGTGAATGACTGAAAGTGTCAAACACTGATGAACCCACCATTTGGCCTTGGGACTTTTGATATAATTTCTTTTAAGAGATTTGTTGGTTTATGACATCAAAGCTATTCTGTTAAAATTACATTAAAACATCAAAACAGAAATCCAGATTTTCAGAGGTGTTTGGAGTCCCTACATCTCTGTAAATTCAATGTGAGATGCAGACTGAAAGCATCAACTGAAAATCAGTTGATTTTAGCACAGCTGAAAATCAGAACAGTTCCTCGATGTCTAAACATGGAGTTAGAAGCCTAAATAGACATATGTGTTTTGCTTACTTTTTTAAAGTAGGCCTTTATTCCCAAGGCAGAGAATACCACCTCTCAACAATTTCTATCCGTGGAATACTCCTCTGTGCATCACCATAATGCTCCAGTCTAGCATCTGACTGGCTTAATCTGATGTGTTTAACCTACTTCCTCTATAGGAATTCACTTAGGGGATCCTAAACCATTACAATGGTAATGTGAAAACAAATCCTAGGAATTAATACAACACAAGAGCTCTGTGGTCACAATAGATCAGCTGACTTGCTATGAAACAGTGTCTTAGGTCCTTGTACACCTAATGGGATGCCTCCCTGACTATGTGGGACTACAGAAGTAAATCTTTCTCACATTAAAATTGGTAGCCTGTTACTGGCATCAGTGGGATACTCACTGAACTCCTGAATAGGTGCGGTGATATGTGCTGCTCTTGATTTGTCCCTCTGAAAAGTCAGAGGGCTGAAATAGCCTATCCTAGACACTAACCATTTCTCTTGCTTTTCTTGGGATGTTCCTTCAAGAATCCTTTTAGCCCTGATATGCTACTGAGCATCAGAGAAGTTAAATGTCCAATATTCCTACCCCGATACCCTAAACTATCTGGCGGAAGAAAAGCTCGGAGTATCCTAAAGTTAAGTCTGCATAGCTGTCTTGCAGAAGGGTTACCTGTGTCAGTACCACCAGACCTAGGAGAGCAAGTCTGTCCATGGAGGAAGCCCCAGTGATACCTCTGTGGCTGCAGAGGTCTAGATGGCAAAAGCTCATATTAGGGCCGGATTGTGGCTTTAAATGATGACACTGAATGGATGCGGCTGCACAAGATCCTCTTGTCTGTCCCCATCTGTGTCCTTTACACTGAAAGGAAGACTGATATCACAGGATATCGATCAGTGTCAACACAAACTATCCTCACTGTAGGCCTCACCTTTACCTCAGCATTTATCATTGCGCTGATGCTTCCAAGAAGATTCTGAAAGCCTTTAGAAAAAAGTAAGGCTTTTCTCTTTTTTGACTTATTCTTTGCAATTCTCTGATTGCTATGTTTACATGGAAAGAGGCTTTTTTTTTTTCTTTGAGAACCAAACCACAGCCCATGTACATTTCCTCAGTGGAGTTTCATGAAACTGTTTGTCAAGAAATGATGACTACTTTTAATTTGGAGTTTCTGAAGTTGACCAGGAGAGACCACCCCTTCCATGAGAGACAAATCAGGAGTCTAATCTAGTTACAGTCGGTGCATAAATGGACAAAGGCTTTACTGGGGGCAGCGTAGTTACTGGTGCCCATATTTCAGGCGGAATGGGCAGTGAGACCTACGGCCTCTCTGTTCCATTCTGGAGACCTTTCCCTGTGCCTTAGACCCTAGAGCAGATTCTGATTACAAAACCCATGCCAAAAACTTTTCACTAACCTTTTGTTGCCTGGAATATGCTTTCAGGGTTGGATGTATGTAGATGTCAGTGGGAACTGTCTGTGCCTGGCTTTGGATATGAATGGGAACTAGAAAGAGGATTTCCATGAAGGATCTGGGGATACAGCAAAGGAGAAACAATGGCTGTATGCTTGGGAATAAGTGGGTCTCAAGCTGGATTTCTATGGTGCATGGTTAACGTAGGGATGAGGGAGTGTAGAGGCATGTATTTATTTATATGCAAGATAGTCCAGCAGGAAGGTAGCCTGGGATTAGAGACTGAGTGTAGAAAAATAGAAAAATGTGTGTTCTGGTGGGGATAAGTATGAGGCACAGCATCTGAGTGGGGAAGAGTGTCTTTAGTTTAACATACTTATGTAAATACATAGGGATAGACTGGTGGTGCTGGTGGGAGGGGGAATGTTCTCACAACTTATTTTCTCTGCTAGTCATATTCGGTAAGTTTGTATATATATATATATACACATATGCATATATCCTCACAGAGAGTGCTTTACCAAATACTAGAATTCCAGCTAGAATGACTTGTTAACAGCCTGCCCTCTGTTAGAGCTAATGGGTTGCAGGTATTGATTTTTTTTCTATTTCTATTGATTAGGAGGCTGCTGTACATACAAACCTTAGCATAGCATGGAAAGAGAAAGGGAGGCAAAACAGTTCACATCCCAGCAACTCATCATGGTGGAAAATTCATCCTAGGAATCTCAGTCTTCTCCAACTATCTCTTCCAAGTAGAGAAGGAAGTCATTCCTTTTTTGCAGAAATCAACCACCAGGGCTCATGAGAGGACACTTTTTGTTTCCCAGCCATCTTCAAATATACCATTCAATGGATGAAAAGGTTGTGTGAGAAAAGCAGAAAAAGGAGTCTCACATGGAAAGCTCAGGAGTTGTAGCTTCAAGACTCAGTCTGAAACAGTTATCTTGGGTACCCGTGGGCTCCCCATTCATTCGTAACAGCACCCAGATCCCACTAAAATCAGTGCAAACACTTCCACTTTGGTGTGCTTTGTGATTATGTTCTGGATTTTGCGGTGCCTCAGTGCCTCCACAAACTAATGAACATGTTACTTTGTAAGACTGTTGTGAGGCTAAATGAACCGTTGGTTCAACATTTAGCTTGGAAGAGGACATAAGTGAGAAACTGACGGACTTCTGTATGGCAGCATTAGAACCTCATACTTGGTGCCTGCCAGAGTCCACTCCTGTCTATCACAAGAATTTTTTTATGCACCCTCAGGGCAGCACCCGCACCCATTTTGCATGGAAATCTGCTCATTTTAATTGATAGACCTCCATATCCTGTATCTCCCATCTTTCTTACTTTCTGGTCACAGTGTTACATTAGAGATGACTTTGCTGTAGTACTGAATGTCTGATGTTTAAACTGTGTTGTTGATCTTCGAGTTATATGAACCTGAAGATAAGAAGAGAGGACCAGTGAGGCTTTTCCATCTCCCTATGTCTATCATCTCCATCTCTAGCTCCTTCATCTGTGATTCTCTGGCAAAAACCACAAATCTTTCCTTTCTGCTAGTATGTTGAACTGGTCTGAGAAAACCATCACCATGCAGATATGATGCGAATAATGTTTCTTAAGTGCTTTGGGACCCTCAGCTTTGGATGTCAGTGATGACTGCTCTGATCACCCCATCTGCTTTTCTAAGGATACAGATACCTGACTTTTTTCTTCTCCAGTGAAACATCTTACATTTTAATTCTCTTTATACACCATATCTCTTCTCTGCCCCACTGGCTTCCAGTTCTATGATCATCACCCTAACCCCAGTTTGTTTTTCCTAACATCTCCTCTGCTGTTGCATTTCCTTATTAACACCTCTGCTCTGCCTGCAAATACAGCTGCATCAACTCTATCTCTTTTACATCTCATTACAGCAGCTCCTTCTGAGCTGGCCTCCCCAGGATGAAGATTCCTAGATCCAATTTTTATACACTATCGCTGTTTGATTTTATCCTATGTGCCAAAGAGCTCCACTGCAGCACTCAATCCACAAACACTATTCAGTCTCATTACCATCCCATGGAGTTGCTTCCGACTTTGTGCCCTTCATCTCGCTTCCTGCATCTTTCTCGTGCCCCTTTTATTCCTACAGCACTGCCCCTTCTCTCCGCAAATAGCAGCACTCTTGGTTTGCCATTGGAAGCAGACTTCCTGTGGCTCCCTGTCTCATCAGCTTCTCATTTCAAGTAATTTAAAATGTAATTTAAAATCTCTCTATTTCCTCCAGACTATTAATTTCTCTCTCCTTACTCTTCTATAGATGTCATTCTGTGTTGCGCTATTCAGAAGATGCGACTGTTGTAAAAATCTGCCAGAGTGTTTTTATTCTGTATTCTTGTTTTGTATTATCATTTTTAATGATTCTTTGTAGGAAAGATGAAATCTCAGCACAGCATCTAACCACAGCACAAGCAGTCACACAGGACAGTCTGGCATTTGCATTGCCTTTGTTCCATTCTTCTCCTGTGGCATTTAGAACTGTAGAGGGATTATTGTGAATGGTTTAAGAGTATATAAGTAGGGTATCAGGAAAAGAATTATTTCTGGAAATTGGGAAGTGTGAGGCAGGAAGCTGTGTTTAGTTCTGATCCTGAGATGTGCTGAGTTCTCATAGGTCTCACTCCTCTTAGCCAGAGATTAAAGAAATTGCCACCCTGCAAACCTGGCCTTCTTACACTGGCAATTTCTTTGGGGAGAACATGCCCTTCTCTTATAATACACTATTTGAGAGTACAGAGTAACTGTGGAGCCAACCTTTCTTGGAAGTATGAGGTCCACAGATTTCCAGAATGGTTTTCTTGTTCGTACATGAGATGTTTGTGCCTGATGGATTTAAGTGCAAGTATAGCTAAATTGAGTTTTTTCTTCTTTAGAATCTTTCAGGCCCCTCGCCCGGACTTTCTATCTTCCTTTGAAGAATGAGAAAATTTGAATATTGGGGTCGGGTTGGAAAGGAACAACCGCCAATACAAAAAGAAAATGCTCAGAGTCCCAAGAATTACTTATTCTTCTCTTATGCCTTCCCTCTTCAAGGCCCCTTCCTTCTTTTGGGCAAAATATAAGGGGAGGAGATACCCTCGGGTGACCTTCTCTAGCTTTCCCAGCTAAGAGCCTCAGGGAGCCTCCTCCTCAACACAGGCCATCCCTGTAGAGCCATAATCTCCCACCAGCTTAGGGGTGTTCTCCACATCTCTCTGCCTCTCAAACTCCTTTGCACCAAGGACAACAGTTCAGAGAGCCTGTCCACAAACTACCATCCTCCACATTCTTGTAGCAGGCTATACTTGGAGTACTAAAAATGCAGAGTACAATATGCACCTGCCCCCTTGTTCATCACCAGCTGTTCAGCATCTCCGAGCCCCCCCAGCTCCTATGGCAGAGGGCAAGGCTAGGAACCCCCCAGATGAACTAGGTACTGTGTTTGTCCACAAAAAATATTTCAATGGTCTCAACCTGCACTGTCTCCTACCACCTCTCCCTTTTACTGCCTTCCCCGGGGCCCTTTCTGCCTGCTGGTGGTGATTTGCATATGGCTGATGCCAGACACCATGAGTGCTTGCTGGTAAATGCCTCTCTACCTCAGTCTCAGCTGTGAGGGCAGCCTGGATTGTGCCCTCCAAATGGGGGAAATGATCAAGGGTCTGTAGGGCAGCCAGTGGCCCCCTGGCTGCTTGCTATAGAGCCCTTCATGTCCCTTAGTCCTGGGACAGATTGTCCTGGAAGGGCAGTCCCAGTCTGCACCCAGAGAAGGAGTAGGGAGAAGAGATAACTGGAGCTATGAAACAGTAGCATGGCTGAAGCCCTCCAACTGGTTCAACTTCCCAGCACCCCCTTCCCCCAGCAGTGCTCTCCCGCATAGAACAGCAGTGAACCTAAAGCAGATCCTCTGGTCTCCTTTTTCACTGAACAATGAATCTGATCAGAGAGAAACAAAATCGGTAGCATCAAGAATTAGATTATTTCTTTTCTTCATGATTGTTGCATTAATGAGCAGCTGCACGTATAGAACCAGGAGGTGACTAATGTAATTAACCTGGTGTAATGATACTGCTGAGGAAGAGAGAGAGGATTATGACATACTTAGATGTCAGTATTGCACAATTTTGTATGTGTTCCCTGTACTATCAGGTTGTGTCTGACACAGAAAACTTAAGCAGTGATAGATTTCAGTCTGCATCCATTCAGCTCATGCATCTTTATGTGTAAAATGAGAATGTGAAAGGTGGATTGCTTTCCCAGGGTTGAGGGGGTGGAGGTATTCAATTTTGGTGGTTCCTTTCCGTAACAAAATGATACTAATTATCATAAATCGTCCTTTCTCATGAAGAATCTTCCCAAAATGTCTGCTTCTTGGAGCAGGCATTGGGATTTCACCGAAAGCTCTAAAGACAAAGTAAGAACACAGGGATCCACACAACACTGGTCAGGGGGAGGCAGAAGGACGGAAAACGAGCAACACCAAGACAAATGCAACTTGCAGCAAACCCGAGAAGAGTGAAGACCAAGCACTTAAAAATCGTAACAACAGCAATAAGAACAGAAATACATGCTTGTTTTTAAATTACCCTTCCACGTTACATTTCACCCGCCTCCTGGGGAGAGAAACGGCTGACTGAAGTTTTGTGCGGGTCTAACTGCGGTGTGCGGGTCGCACTCGCAGCTCCGGGCACCCACGGCGGGGATACGAAGGAGGCTGAGCTGGGGGGCGGCGGTGGGGCGGGAAAGGCGGTGAGCGAGGGAGAGCCCCAGCGCCGTCTTCCCCTGGGCTCCGCGGCGGCCCCGGGGCAGCGACCCTTGCCGGTGCCGGCAGCGGCGGGCGAGGCGCAGGGCGGGGGCAGGCTGCCCCC
>VXAZ01005444.1:1580686-1632652 GCA_013399875.1 Gymnorhina tibicen | reverse complement strand
CCAAACCCCCACCCCAGGAGCCCCCCTCTCTCCTCGCCCACCTCCGCCGGGAGCGAGCGCCGCGGCTGTGCGGAAAAGCCATGGGAGGCAAGACCTCGGCACCTGTTCAGCTGAAATCAAGGGCTTACAGTATACTGGGCACTCTGGCTTGGTGGTAGGAGCGAGCAAAAGGAAGGAGAAGCAAGCAAGAAAAAGTGAGAGAGGATTGGAGCAACTGCCGCTGCCGGGAAAAAAAAAAATAAAAACCCAAGGAAGATAACTGGGAAGGAAAAGGATTTTCATGGCGCAGGCTGCAGAGCTAAGCAAGAAGACTGAAGGTTGCATCTCTGCTCTTACAGTCTCTAACTGTCTAGGTCCAGATAATGAGAGATTGTGTTGAGGATGCTGCTGCTGCTCCCCTGTTCACTGTGGAAGCCATCTCCAAATTAGCCATTACATATGGAAACTGGAGACCAGAATTTTAGAAAAAGGGATTAAGGCGTCTCATTTTGGGGGGGGTTCTCTCTTTATTTGTTTGGTTTTTCTTGGTTCTTTTCTCTCTTTTTTTTTTCTTTTTCCTTTTTCCTTTTTTTATATTTCAACCAGAACGTTTCCGATTTAAAAGGCAAGCCTCTTCCCGTGTGGTCTTTCTAATTTACACTCTTTTCCGTGGGCTTTCTTACCTCCCTTTTTTGATATCTATCTCTCTCTCTATACCCATTATATTATTAGTCGGAATTATTATTCTTTTATTTTATTAAACACACACACCCCAAGAATCAGAAGGCGGTTGGGTATTTGTATAATGAAGAATTATGGGGCTCTTTGACAGAGGTGTTCAGATGCTTTTAACCACCGTTGGTGCTTTCGCTGCCTTCAGCCTGATGACCATAGCTGTGGGGACCGACTACTGGCTTTACTCCAGAGGGGTTTGCAAGACTAAAACTGTCAGTGAGAACGAAACCAGCAAAAAGAACGAGGAAGTCATGACCCATTCTGGATTATGGAGAACCTGCTGCCTGGAAGGTATTTGATTCTGGCCCTCCACCCCCCCCCACCCCTTCCTCTCCCACCACCCCACGTTTCCCCCTCCTCCCCCCAGTAAAGCCCTCCACATTCCACCATTTTCTCACTTCATTCCTTTCACCGTGGATTGAGAGTGGTGGGCTCAGTTACTCAGGGCACAGAGGCAAGAAGACAGGCAAAACATTGACTGTTCCATTCCCTTCTCCCTTCTTCTTTCCCACCCTCCTCCCTCCCACCTTCCCCAAAAATTCACTTCCTCCCTCCAACTGGAATAATGTGTGTGTTACAAAACCACCGAGAGATCCTTTCAAAAAGCAACTGTGCAGTCTGCCTGTCTTCAGCTTGTTTGTATTGCCTGGGTAAGCAATGCCAAAATGCTGTGTTATTGCTGTGCTCCGGCTGCAAGCAGAGAGTGAAATAATTGCTCCCTTTGCAAATGGCTTATTTGCAAAGACAAGACTGTGAGTGAGGGGCTATGTGGGGAGGAGGTGATTGCAAAGCACTTTGAATGCAATTATTAGTTCACTTTAGGAAGGAAAAAGAGAGAAAGGGAAGCAACCCTGTTATATCCAAAATGTCTCATACAGAATGATACCAGTCATCTCAAACAGAGTTCAGAGCATTTTGTAATGTCTGTAAGCAACCACATCTCACTGGGCTGGGTGCAGAGGGGTCTAGTTGGCTGCTGATTGGTTTGGTTTGGGGCTGGGATTTTTCCCCAGTTTGTTTGTTGTTGGGAGGGGGGTTTTGTTTGGTTTCTTTTTTTTTTTTTTTTAAGGTTTCTGGTAAAGGCTTAAAATAAACAAGTCTCTGAATGGAGAAATCAGCCTAAGTCTGATGTGGTGAAACTGAATAGCAACTCAGTGACATGTCTGATGACAGAAGAGACACCACTGCAGCCAACTTCTGGAATCAGACATTCTAAAGGGAGGGGGAAAGAAAAGAGGGGCCAGTGATTCGCTTTTAAATATGTGTTGCTGAGTACTGCTATTGGCGTACGTGTGGGCTGGGGAGGTGGTCTTCAGCCTGTGCTGGAGGGAGAGGGGCAACCGATGTAAATGCGTGGTTTATGTTACACACGTAGTGAGAAGGAGAGAGTGAGAGCACGGGAGCGCACATTACAGCCCATTGTGAGAGCTCTGTTTGTGAATCAGCTCCCAGCTGGACGGTGGGCTGCCGGGGGTTCGTGGACATCCAGGGATAAGATCAGTGTCTGCCCGTGTCCACCAGAGCTGGGTGTGCCTGGAGCTCCCCGTCGGGAGAGAACGGCAAGTGGATACCGCAGAACTGATTTTCTTAGCCCGGCACTGGGAGATGGAAGGCAAGGGGAAAGGGGAAATAAACTATGTATGTTTTGATGTCTCTCACCAAAGAAAGCTAAAGCTGCTGTTTGGAAATGGTTGTGTCCAGGAAGAAGCGTAAATTTCCCCCCCGTTCTTGGTGCAAACGGTTGAGTGATGGCTGGACATGTTTTGAATAGCTAAGTGACTTCATTGAGCGATGGTCTATTTGACGCATACTGCATTTAGTGCCCTTTGTCAACCCAAACTGCTGCCTTTTAACATATCCTGCAGAGGAGCTCTATGCTGAATACTATATGCTGTATCCACGCCAGAAAATCAATAGCAGTAAATTAATGGGGGATGTTTTAAACACACTTGCTCACACACACGCACGGATTTCCTGCAAATAGATAAATACATAGAGGTATATATTAATAAAAAATGAAAAGCCTTTCACACAGATATTCATTACAACCAGGGAAGAAGACATCTCCTTAATTAAAAATTAATGAGAGAGAGAAGGGGAAAAAAAAAAAGCCCAAATGCAAAGCCATGCAGGGAAGAGAGGCTGCGGGGATGAACTCCCTTCCTGAGCCATGTCCCCAAGCTGGAGGGCGGAGGGAGGCTGGGGTGGAGATAGAAGGTATGAGGACCCCAGCCGGGAGAGGCAGTGAATTCAGATCATGTCTATCTGCCCACAGAGCCGTATCCAGAGGGACGCGGTCTGAGGGGGAGGAGGAAGGGGCGGGTGAGGCTTGTCAGATTGGAGGAGCTCGGGGCTCCTTCTCCTTTACATCTGACAGGACCCCACAGGCACTGTTGACAAGTGGCTTGCATGGCAAAAGAATGTGCCAGGATGCTTCCAATTAGAAGCCCTGAAGTGCCCCCAGCCCCCACAGCCCAGGTCCCCTGCTCTCCCTGCTGATGCTCTCTGGTGGGCTGAAACTATAGCCCTGTATGGTTTGAAGGGTGTGAAATGCAGCCTGAGCACAACCTGCACGGCCCTGGCAGGGTGCTCTCACTCACCCCACACATGTGAAGGTTGGGCTGGCCCAATCCCCCAGCCCCAAAATGCTGGGCAGCAGCAGCAAGCGGGGTAGGAGGGTGCAATGCACCACAGGGGAGCTGAGCCCAGCTCTGAGTCCCTCACCTGAGGGCACAGGTTGCACTAAAACTTGGATAAAGACTTGGTTGCAAGTCTTAGCATCTCAGCAGAAGGCAAAACCATCCCCATGGGCACATGCTGTGCAGGGCCTGAGCATGGGTTTGCCTTGTGAGGTGGCACAGCACAGGTTTGGCACTGGCACTGATGGGATGCCTTTGCTTGGCTTCCCGCAGCCCCACAGCCGGCATGGGGTGGTGACTGGCACTCTCTTGGTCCCAGGACAGCACAGCCAAATATCCCCACCAGCCCTTGGATGGTAAGGTTCTTACTGTCACGTCTGATCACCTTAGGGGGGGTTATCTTCTTTCTTGTCAGAAGGAATCAGAACACTCTCCCTGGTTGATTCCCTCTCCCTGGTGAAAGCTTCCTGCTGGTGAACAAGAGAGAGAAAGATGCAGCAAAGGCTGCTTTCCCCCATGATACATAGAGTGGGTAGATTTGTGGAGGGAAGGGCTTAGTCCCAGGAGGCTGTAAAAAGGGCAAAAACCTTGGATCTGTTCACAGCCTGCCCACGGTATGGCAGAGGCACCTGACAAAGGATGTGGGACAGACACTCCTCTGCCTGGGGTGGATGTCGGGGCAGGTCTATAGAGGGAGGAGAGGTAGTGAAGAGGAGGGCAGGAGGCTTTGTAACAAGAAAATAATCAAAGAAGGAGTTCAAACTGCCATCTGCTACTGGTAGGAAGCCTCTGATGATGTTGCCTTCATTTCTGGAAACGTGGAGGAACGCTGGCATTAGTCAACACTGTAGGCTGTCAGAGATGGTGGACACCTCATGTTCAAGTTAGCCTGCTAAATTGTATTTTCTCTTCTTGGCCAAGAGATCCAGTAGGAAAAATGGATGTGAGCACTTATCTTGGGCTGTATGCACAGATATGTTGTGGTCAGAATTGCAAGCTCCTCTTGGAGAATTTTGTCCCCAGGCTTTCAATTTTCAGGTTTCCCTCTCTTCAGTCATTCTATTCCCTACAATGGACTGTCAGTCAGAATTTTCAGATCTTTGTATTACTTCAAAGAAGAGTGTCATTTGGGAAGTTCCTCCTCTATTGGGATTTCTTTCCCCCCTTTCTTCTGTCCTACAGTACGCTCCTCCTCCATGGTGGGACTCAAGCAGACAGGTGGTGTCATTTCACATTACTGCAGATCATGTTTCTGATTTTTTTCCTAATCCTCCTCAAGATGATTCTCTCTCAGACTTTGGGGTTGCCCAGATATGTCTCTGGGCCATTCCAAAGTCTCTGCCCTTCAAGAAAAATGGTTTTTCTCAGCTCTTTAATTGTATAGGCACAAAACACACGCGAACACCAAACAGTTGAGATCTGCAAGCTCATGCCCCACATGGATGCTGCACCTCTTACTACTTTGAAATGGCTGCGGATCTTCCAGCCTAATTCCTACTTGGCACTGAATGTTTTAAACCCACTTTTTATTATGAGTGATGCCTTGTCTAATTCTTTCATTAGCTCCTGTAGATCTCCTACAGGATCTCAAAAAGTGAGGGACGATGCCTTCTCAGGGTCTTATGAAGCAAGAAAATGAAATGTATTTTATATCTGTAGGTTATTGGTTTTGTCATGTTGTCATTATTATTAAGAAACTGATAGGTCTGGGAGGCTTTTATACTGAGAAGGCGGGAGAGAAGAGTCCAGGGCAGGCAGGCATGAGTGATGCGCATGGGGTTAGACATCCCTGTAGATCTGACTGGTGTGAAGGCAAGTAATTGAATGGATGTTGGTGGAGAAAATAATTCCTGCCTAGAGACCCTTCCCAAGGAGAATTAATGAGCTGATCTGTTCCCTTTCCAGCTTGTTATATCTGAACAGTGCATGAGAGCTAAGTGCAGATTCAGTGTTTGCAAAAATGAAGAGCTGACAGCAAAGTGAAGCAGGGCACAGGCAGTGGACAGGCTTCCGCCAGACGATTCTGGCGCTGCATCGCTTCCTCACACTGCCTTCTCCCACTGCTGTTTGTTCCTAGTGCACCTCTTTCCTTTCACATCCATTTTATGTGTAGGGTTTTTTTCCCTATTTTCGCTCTTTCCTTTCATGATTTTCTTTCTTTCAGACGTTGTTTCTGTCAACGTCCTTAGTTTTGCTCTGCAGAATTGCCTTCCGTCCTACTTCCAAGGATCCACAAATCTACCAGGGTTCTTTCCTCTCATCCTTGCTGACCTAATCCAGGGCCTTTTCTGAAAATTCAGTGGACGTAGCAGTAGATTAAGTCAGGGTCTCCATGTTTTCACAGTTCGGGACCAGGAGCATCCTAGACCAGCCCTGAGATGCAGCAGGAGGAAATGACCCGGCACAGAGCTGATTGCTGCTGGCGTTGCATCTGCCGGGGAAAAAAAAGGATTCAGAGTTGGACAGACCTTGGGTGAAGAGGAAGACAAAGGATTTTAAAAAGTGGGGTGGCAGATGGTGAGGAAGAATTATTCAGGATCCCACACTTGGGTGGGTTTGGTTCTCCTCTCAGCTTAAATTCACACCTGACTGAAGTCACCAAGAAGGCAGGGATTTGAGGGGCTGAGACCTGCAAGCTCAGCTCCTTTGTAAGATTTGACAAGGAAATGCTGTTCCTCACTAGTGAGCTGCTAGAACAGACTTTTAAATTGCTTTTAAATTATGAATCCTCCTGCTGACAGAGAAAGAGGAATGGGTTAATATTGTCCTGAAATGCACCAGAAATTGCCTTGCTGAAAAGAGTGAGAGTGAAATGCAGTGGGAGGGACATGGAGATGCAGTGTGGCAGCAGTAATGTATAAAGAAATTACACAGAGATAGAACAAATGTCTCTTTGCCAGGGAGACCAGGAGCTATTCCTATCTAATGTTTCCCTTTTAACCCATCCCTTTCCCCATGCAGCCCTCTGAGCCCCCGTCTCGCTTGATTGCGGTTTGGTATGATCTAAGCAAGAGTTTTGGGGGAGGAGAACCGCTGAGGTTTGACAGCAGAATCTCCATATTTATTTAATTTAAAAGCAGTAGCAAGGAGGTTGCCGGGGGGAGCAGGGAACATTTCAGGCTCTCAGATGGCTCTGCCCCCTGCCCCTGTTTTAAGAGCAGATTCCCAATCAAGCATACCCGGTTTATCCCAGGGGGAGCCCTCGCTGCTCCATTCTGCGCTGCTTCTCCCTTCCATATTGCACTCGTTGTCAGGGGATGTGCTGCTGCCTTCCTTTCACAGGCTCGAAACCTTCCCCCTTGAAGGGGGCTCTCAAGGAGGGAAGGGGGCTGCTCCTGGGGGAATGGGTTACAATGGGGCTCCTGCTCCATGTTCTTCCCCCACAGCCCCCAATCCAAGGCAGCAGCCACCCAGCAGGGGAAACACAGAACGCAGAACAGGTTAGGCATACGCAGAACGGAATGTAAATACAATACACCTAAAAGTTATTTTTCTCTTGCCTGTATGACCCCAGCTTTTTCCTCACCCTCCATCTTTGACTCATTCTATCCATCTCCATTTTAATTTGTTCTCGTTTCCCTCCCCTATTTTTCCTCTCTATTTTTCCCTTTCATCTTTATGTCTCTTCTGTGCTTTCTCTTAAAAGCATCTTCTCCTTCATTATTTCTCCCTGTTTGTCTCAGAGTTCTCTGAGGCCCATCCCCCTTGCTCTTTTCTCCATTGTATTTTCTTGTCCTTGCTCTTCTCTGTCCCTTTTGCTCCTGTTGTCGCATCGCTCCTCTTTCCTCTTCTCCCTGCTATCATTTCCCCCTGGCTTTACCCCATCTTACATTTACATACAGTCATTCCCCCCAGCTAAAGGACCCCATTCTTTTGGAGCTGTGCTGCCTGTATTCTCTAAAGAAACACTTTTCCAACCCCTTTCTGGCTGTCCCCCTCCTCTTTTCTCCAGCCAGTGCCCCCTCCTCAAAGCACTGTATGACACCAGTTGCCGTCACTATCTCCTCTTACCCCTATGGCAGCTCAGCTACCTCTGAGGGATGAGACCCGAGCCCCTCCCTCTGCTCCCCTCATTGCTCACCGCCTGTGATCAAGCCAACCTCCCTCCACTTTGCTGCCTCCAACCTCCCATGGCCGGAGGGCTCACTGGCAGCTCAGCTGATGAGCTGGCTCATCTGCGTGCAGCCAGCAACTGGGCTGGAAGGAGCTGATGGCAGCCCTAAATGCCCTCCCTGGCAACCCTCAGACATGGATCAGGCTGGGATCCAAATGGAAAATAAGGGTCCCTCAAGCCATAACCCTGGGGCAGTTGTTGTGCACTACAGTGAAGGATATCTGGTTGTCAGCGAGAAGAGTCTCAGCGAGCAGTTGTCCTTTTTGAACTGTTTTCAGGGGAATGATTTTCTCCGAGATTCTCAGGAATACCTAAGGTGGGGAGGTGAATGGGGCTGGGGGTTCCAAGCCCCATGGTTGCCTGAATGAACCTCAGTGAGGAGGGGCAGAAGGTATCACTGGCTGGTGAGAAAAGGGGGATTGTGTACCAGGCAGGGCTCTACATGAACCGTGGTGACTCACTGGGTGCCAGAAACAGGGACACTGCTGTTAATGGTCTATTGCAGCACATGGCTGCAGACAGAAAACCCACCACCAGCAAGTCCCCAGGCATAAGGAGTAGAGCAAAGAGCATAGCAGAGAGTGCAGGAGCAAGGGCCATCCAAGGGTGGGGTGTTGCGAAGTCAGAATAGGGTTCATAAAAGGGGGACAGGAACAAGGAAGAGTAGGAAAAACTGTGTGTATGAAGGCTAGTCATGTTTGCCTGGAAAAGGAGGTGAATGAGAGGGAAAGTGATTGGATTGTGTTGAATAATGAATGGGCTAGAGAAGGTGGATCAGTAGCTCTTGATTTCCCCATTTTGTAACACACAGACAAGAGGACCTGACATGAGTCACCGGAGACCCAGTTAAAGCTTTCTCATTTGATGCATATCAGGGCTGTGGAGCTCATTGCCACTGGAGCTCTCATGGCCAAGATTTTAACAACATTTAGCAAGCAAGTGGGCATTTACGACAGAGTTCACGAAAATTAAGCATCCTCCTAATGGATGTGAACAGCATTTTGGGTGTTTTGTAATTCAGCAATTAAGCCAGTCGCCATAAAAACTAGGATAACATTTCACAAGGGCAGTCTATCCCCTATCTGACTGCCATGTGGTTCTTGCCTCTTCCCTGAAACATTTGTCAGGGATTAAACAGAGCTCAGATTTACTTAGTCTGGCATTTCTTTTGTTTCTAGATGCTATGCTGTGCAGTTGCAATATAAGATGCAAACTAGGCCTGCATTCCTGGTGGTGTCAATGACTGCCCTAATTTGACAAATTAACAGTGAGTTTAGGTATTTCTGTCATATTTTGCTAGGAAGTATCTGGGATAGAGAGCAATTAAGAGCATATGGAATTAAGTGGAGTCCTTTTTCTTCACACCCCAGGGTATAAAGTAAGTAGTTGGCAATGAAGGTGCTATATATGTGCAAAGAATTATTATTGTTGAGGTCCCTGCTTCCCAGAAAGCAATAGGCTTTGGGTCTCTTTGATGCTATCACGACTAAATTAGAAATGAGGTTGTCTCTTTTCTCTTGTATCTGTGGAAATGATTACTGCACTGGCATCTGATGACGTACAATACTGTAGTGTTTCTATGCACAAGAGATGGAGGCCCAGTTCTCCCCTCGTTTGCACTGCTGTAACCTCGGTGACTCGGATGGAGCCACGCTGCTTACGCTGCCCGTGTAGGCAAGGGGAGAGCGAGGCTGAGGAAGGGCTGTGCGTGCTTTAAACAGCCACGCCCCCAAGGTCACCGCGTGTCCCCGCTCTGCCAGTGACGTACCCAACAAACCAGGGGCTAAATTCACTTCTAGTGTGAGTGGGTGAGACAACCCCAAAGTTAATGAGATTCTGCATTTATTTACTCCAGCTGTTCACCAAGTCCAGCAGTTCCTTTTTGAACTATTCTCATTTTCATCATCTTTCACTCTCATTAGAAAAATTCAACTTGGCTGCCCTTCTTGTGGGGCAAAAATCCTCATACAGACTCCTCACCTTGGATGGGTGAGTGTGTAAAATGGCAGAGATGACCGTGAACTTGCTGGCGTTCACCTTACCCTTTCTCTTCTTGCTGCATTTCTATCTTTATTTGAATCTCTCTTATTTATTGACAGCTTTCTGTCCCCCAGCCCCATTTTTTCTCCTTGTGTTACAGAAAAGCTCTCCCATAAAATTCCAAACTACACAATCAGAATTTTCATACCAAGCCCTGCAGGATAGGTGAAATCCACTTCTGTTTCTGTGGCACAGGCAACTAAAGTATTTATACTAGCTTCCTGTCAAATCTATAACTCCCCAGAGAAGCATAGGGACTTTATCCTGCACTTCCTATTCCCCCAGAGCACATACTCCTATCCGCTAGCTGTGAAAAACAGAAAATGAGGACGGTATACAAAAACTTGAGAATGCAATGTCATCCTATTCATGGGTAGGGATTTTTCTGATGTGTGTTTTTGCTAGAAGCAAACAACTATAAATTTCTGATTTAGCTTGTTGTATAAAGAATACATTCTGTCAAATAAAGAATAACACTATCCACCTCCGTTCCTTGGATTTTCTATCCCTTTCTGATTTTTCTCTTCCTATTTCTCAGTTTTCATTCTCCTTCTGAACATGACTTTTTTTTTAGTGCCTGTTTTATTTTTCTCCTCCCACTCCTTCATAACAACATTTCATTCTTAAATTTGCTATCACTCAGAGAACTTCTCTCTTTCTTCAGGTCTTGTTTATATCACCAGTGTAGCTGCAGTGAGATGGATCATGCTTGAACACTGAATATTTCCCAGGTTTATGGTTATGTTCATTCAGTATCACAGATCACTGTGAATCAAACGACTTTTCATCCAACCCTATTTGCTGACTTCTGCAACCTTACTGTGACCAGTCCATTGTAAACAGTAAATTTCTGAGAACGTGTTTCTGGAGGAAACTTTATCTCCTCTTGAGGGTGTTGCATAATATTTTTCTTTCTTAGTTTAATTTTTTTTCATCCTTGGTTTTCATTTTTCTTCATTCTCTCCATCATTCTTCTTCAGAATTCACTGTTTCTTCTTCTCTTCCATTTTTCTCCACATCATCTCTCATGTCTGCATTTTTCTCCCACAGTCCTAACGCCTGATGACATTTCTGCTCTTCCCTTTACATTTCTAGCCCGTGGTCCTCCTGGGTAGGAACTGGTCCCCTTGAACCCATCCCGTTCAGCCTGTGGTGGAAAAGGACTCACAACTAAGTCTGTTCAAATGTGTGTGTGCACGTGTGCACATGTGCGTCTCCTTTCAGATACGATCGGTATGAAAGATTGGTGGTTGAGATGAAGTGGTCTAATTTTGACTTTTGCCTTTCAGACAGCCATGAGGAGTCATTCCCGAATGTAGATGCCCCCCAGAATTGCCTTCAGAGTACGGGGTCTCAAGGGATCAATCATCAAGAATTTCTGCTGCTTCATTTTAGATTCAAGCATTGCCCTTTTCCTTAGGCTGAGGGATATGGGTTTTTGAAGGGCAGTGGCAGAATCATGAAAGAAGACATTTTTCTCTTGCTCATTTTTGAGTGAGGAGTGAATGAACTGTGATAAATATTTTTCTGTATATAACTAGAGCTGTCTCAAAGAAGTGGCAGAGGAAACAGATGGCAGAGGCCCTTTATAGGCAGCTGCTGTTGTCTCTTAAGGTGTCACCATAGCAAGAAAAGTGGTTGTAATTGGGGAGCTTCAAGATCAGTAGCGCCTGAAAGGACTCGAGCAGAAAAGAATGTCATCCTGCCTGAAGGCAGGGGGTAGGGAGACAGAAATCAAATATTCAGAGACTAAGAAATCCAGTACAGGGAATAGGCTGGAGTCACTATGAAGTTTTACTGAGTTTCATTACCACAGGATGGATGGTTTCCCTGTGTTTGGGAGCGCATACCTGGCCACAGAGAGTAGGAACATTGTAAGCAGGGTGAAGAGCTGGTTTAGTGTGTTTTGGGGACAGCAAGTGGGGCTGGTATCCAGTGGAAACAATTGAGTGAGAGACTGAGATCCCCAATGCACTGTGGAAATGCAGTTGGGTGGGAGTGAGGAAAGGTCCAGGAATAGCTATCTCCAGGCTCCTTTCTCCTCCAATTGCTTCAGAGCACTACTGCAGTGCATGCTTTTGGTATGGGGGATGCTACAGTTTGGTGTAGAAGCTTCTGTCCCAGATATTCCTCAAAATGCCTGCCTGGAGCCCTATGATTTCAGTGTATGCAGCACAAAGAGAAATTGTAAGTTGACGTGTGAAATTACAGAAGTGCAGACATGTAGCTGCTCCCTCAAGAAATAACCAGGTTTAGGTTCCTTCGTATTTTCCAGGCTTGGAGGGATTGCACAATGGGCTAGACCTCTAAGTCTTCTAGATATGGAATTATTTTAATCTCTCCTGCTCCCCTCATGTCTCCAAAAGTAGGAGCCGTGTATTTCTTTCAAGGAAGAGAAAATTCACAAAAAAGTTCAATAGGAGAATTTGGGAGGAAACCTGGGAGGATGGTAGGGTCTCTCATAAAGTGTGAGGGTTTGGGGCAACAGAGCAGCTGTGAACAGGCTTGCTGTTGGAGATAATTGGAGCTCAACATTGCACGGTGTCCTTTAGCTGAGGACTCCATTGGAACTGTACTCAATAGTCTCAAAGGGAACAACTGCCAAGAGCAGAGCAGAGCAGTGCAGCTGCTTTGCTGTTGAGAAAGGGAGCAAAAGAGAAAATAAGTCTACCCTGACGAGTGAACTGCAATGCAAACAGCAGCACAGCACAGGAAAATGCATGGGATTGACAATTTTTCTAAATTTTAGGTGAGCGCCTAATCATTGCACCACTCTTTCTCAATCATTGTTCCATTTTTCCCCTCTTCATCCATCACTTTGTCCATCTGTTCACAGGAAAGCATAACTCAGAAAGGCCAAGAATGGCTTTCCAGGAATTAATTCCAGGGGCTGTCTGAGATCACAGGAGAAAGGTGTTTTTCTGTGTGCTGCATCATTACAGCTTGGCCCACATTTACAGGAACAGTGAGGGGGAAAGCATTCAGAGCAAAGCAAGACTGTGAGGAAGAGCATTGTGAGGATATAAAGGCACCAGGACCAGGGAGGACTTTTATTCTTCTGCAGAAACTGAAGGGATGGGTTGTTTCTGGGAATAAACTGACTTGACTGTGAAGGAAAGCATCTCTGCATGCTGGAAACGGAGAGACATTTGGGGCTGGAAGGGTCTGTGACAGTTGGAAAGCACAGCTGGCCAGAAGGAAACATTAGGCAAGAGAGCACCAAGGACTTGGCCACAGCATGACAAGGGAAGGTGGTAATAGGGATGCAGTGTGAGTGCTGGAAGGAGATAACTGAGATGCATGGTCTGAAAGAGGAAGATGAGTCAGAAGAAATCCAGGGACTCAGAGGCAGGAGAGGTTTGAATTGCTGAGAGAAGCAGGAGTATCAGCTTGAGCTGATGGATGGAGAGACCGACCCCCTCATCCACCTTCTCTGAACTGTGGAATAGGATGGATTTTCACCTGCTGATGCCAACATCTGCCACCACTAACAGCCTTCCCTCTCGCTCCTTCCTGCCCCAGTCCATGGCAGAAAGAAGGGTTCAGACATAGAAAGACAAGGCAGGATTAATCACATAGACCAAGCAGCCTTAGACCTACAGCAATTTCGTAAGTGTGACCAGTGGTTTTGGCTACATGCAGTAAAGTTTAAAAAAGAAAAGGTTAGAAAAAGAAGAAACAAACTAGTTGGAGCATGAAATTTTAGACATGACTTGGTGATGCCAAGAAAGGCAGGCAGGCATGACCACGTCATACATTGAGGCTCTTTGCCAAAATGAATTTGTCCTTCTTATGGAGTCTTTGGGTACAGTTTTCATGGCAGAGAGCCCATGGCTTGGCTAGATTATCTTTGGTAAAGCAGGGGAACCAACACTTAATGCTCCTCTCTGGCTGCTGTTCTTCAGCAGAGGTTTTCCGAGAATTTTACCTTTTCTTGCCGTTGTGCCATTGCAGCTGCACCAAAAATGCTTCATATGGGGTGGAAACACCTTTATGCTAGACACTGTGCATGCACAAAAGCTGTTGTCCCTACATCAAAGAAGTGACAATCTAAGAAGACAAATGACATATCAAAGGCAGCAAAGCAGAAGACAGCAAATGTGTAGAACTTGTTTCTGTGTTGTTGCTTTTGACATCATGAAGAGGGTATTACACCTAGAACTGACTTCATCTCCTTCTCCAGGCAGAACAGAATGCAGAACAGGGCATGCCTGCCCAGTACCAGGCAGTGCCAGGAGGAGATTCCCAAATAACTCTAAGCAAGCTAGCTTAGGTATTTCGAGTTCTAATGGCTACTCAAGCATGGTGCCCTTCACAGGCAAATTAGCTGTGTGTCTGAGAGCTGTCAGGATGCAGCACTTACTCAGGTGTGCAGATTCCAAAACCCGTGCAAGGTCACATTACACTGTGTCATGGGGACTTGTAGCAAGAGCCTCTCTCAGTTCTCAGTCCAAATCTAATTCTCGTATCCACAAACGGGCATGACTATGTGACTGCAGGGGGTTTCCCCCCACACTTGGTAACCACAGGTGATCTGAAAGAAATGAATGATCACATCTCACTCTGTTCCTGTTGGAGGGGTATTGTATTATTTGGGGTTCTGAAATGGAGCTTGGCCCAGACATGGGCAAGTGCTTGAAAAATTGTGAGCCAGAGGATGCCATCACAGCTGGATTTCTCCTTTGCAGTTTTAGCAGGCAGGACTGAAGGACACAGAGACTAATCTCCATGTGACCTGCAGATCCTGTCCTTTCACATGAGGGCTGAAGCTTGCTGAAGAGGCAATGCTGGAATGCTTTTGCCCATGTGGTATCTGCCCTGGGGATATAGGGCCACTTCTGTCTCTAGGGTTGTCACTTACCAGTGAAAATTCATTGGATTTATGACAAAACTGCAGGATTTATCAGCAAAGAAATAGTTTGTTCTCAAAATAAATGAAATCTGATCTGGAGGTGGTGATTTACTCAGACACCCAAGAGATCACTTATTTTGAGTATCTTGTTTAATTCTCACTGAGACTGCTAGTTTTGTCAATCTACATCTTAGTTTTCTTGGGAAAAAGAAAGTATAATATATTACAGGGCTTCTTCCCATAACAAAAATAAAGGAAAAGACTCAAGGAGAGGAAAGCTCCATGCTCATCTCTTCACCGAGCTGCACCACAGTAGGGACAGTGGTCAAACCCACATCCAAATAAATTCTTAAGACCTATATGAAGCTCTTCTCTTCCTTGGGATCCACATGAAGAATTAGATCTCTGCAACAGATACACAGTCAGTAGCTTTTCCCAAATAATGAACTAATCAGAAAGACTAAAAATAGGCTGCATTGGAACATCGGTTCAGCCATTTGGAATGTAGAGCAAACGGCACTGAACGTGTTTAATGAAGTGAAAGAGCTTTGTTTTTAATCACTGAGCTATTGATAAATTGTTGATAGGTGATCAAATGTGGACTATGCTTTCAAATGTTGTGACTTTCTGAAACTGTCAAGACCCTCTTGAGCCACTCTTGTTCCTTTTACTGCTAATGTAGTAGGACTTCCTGCCCTTTTCAGGACCTAAAATAAGAATAACTGTAACGTCATCTTTTTTTTCCGGGTAACAAACATTTAGCCTCTGGGCCAGTGATCAATTTTCAAGACTAAATGTTCATAGTTGTACAAAATCAGACCCTGGGAACTGGGTCGGATATGTGAGAGAAGATGACAAGATGGGAGGCAGATCTGTTCACATCTCTACATGCTGTTATCAGGATAACACCAGGGCATTAGATTAGGAGGGTGGGGAGAGTGAATGAGGGAGAATCCGGTTTTTAATTGTACAGCAGCAAAAAATGTGTGGGCAATCAGCATAGAGCCTACGGCGAGGGAAGATTTAATTTCTATGCAGGGAAGGAAGTGAGCTGGATCCTCATGGGTGTTAGACCAAGGGAAGTAAGGGAAACTGAGGCTCTAATAGAAAAAATTAGGTCTGTTGCAAGGTTTGAGAGAATATTGTTGAACTAGTTTAGTTCATGACAGACCCTATTGGCTGTCCTAGACAGACTAAATCTTCCAGCATGTCTGGATCATACTCGGTCCAGAATGACAGAGGAAGAGAAAAGAGTCTTAAGCATAGTCCACATGTCTCTTAGTTTATGTCATCCAAAGTTTCCCCTACATATGGAATGTCTTCAGATGGAATGTGAGCAAAATTATTTGTTGTTTTGTGCTATTAAATGGGCTGAATCAACTAGAATGAATTTGAGGAGTAAGCCCCATACACCTGCTCTGGCTGATGTATGCTCGTACATCAGTGATCTTAGTAGGCAGCTTTCTGTGCACCTTGAAGCTATGTTTTCTTTTCCTTCCAGTGGAGATGAACCACAGTGTCTTCTCATGGTCTGCAGGAACCATATCTCAAACCCGGTGTGAGATACAGTTTACACACTGAAATTTTGTAACACTGGTTTACTTAGAACACGGTTCTTAGCTTTTCTAGATTAATGTTAATGTGTCCCCTTCCCAAGGTGGGGGTACATCATCCAACCCATGCTAAGTCAGTATGGCAATTAATTATCTGACTGAATATTTGTATTCTTCTTATAAACTCGTGAATTATTCAATTCAATCCTATTTGGAACCAGGTTTTCCTTTTAACCTCATCTGCAAATGAGCTGTCCATCAATTGTGATGTGCTCATACCTTAGGGTGATGAGAGCAGCAGAAAAGCCTAAATGGGTTGCTAGAAAGTGCTACCAGTAAAATAGAGATGCATTTCATTAGTGTTGGGAGGATTGGCAGCTCTTTAATTGTATGAATCACCCAATGGGTGTGTTCCCGAAGCCAATCGGAGCGTGCCAGTTCAGTAGAGCCACAGTGAGCAACGCTGTGCTGCGTCATTCGGCATTCTCCAGTGAGTGATTAAATCCATGTCATTTGCCATAAATCAAATGTTGTCCCAGGGTCAGTCTTGTGGGTCATGCTAGGTTATCGTGGGGATTTTGCACTGGTTCTATCAGGTACTGCTGTGTCACACAGGTTTCTTCGAGGTCACGCTGGGTTCCTGAGATACCATCTCTTGAGCTCACTGGAAGCCCTGTTGCAGTGCATCAGGGGAATGATGAGAAGAGTTTGCTGCATAGCCTTCTGCTGCACCGCGCTAAGGCCCCTTCTCATGGCTGAAGTGTCTCTTCCCTGGAAAATGCGCATTTTTCTCATTTATTAGTTTAAGCAGACACTGTGACATTTGTGATTTTGCCTTCCAAAACAACACCTGCCCAAGGCCGAAAACAAATAAGAACTAGTCTTGAGGCAGCAGCTTCTTTTTTTCAGACAGAAAGCATCATGCTATTTCAGTTAATTGTATTGCTGCCTGACTCCATGGAGTCAGATCTTGCCCTGTGCTAACATTGCTGCACATTGGTGTTTAGACTCCTGTTATCAGGAACCCTCACATAGCCAAGAAATGCAGAAACTTTCCCTCAGTGAGGGGATGTGGCCAAAGGACTAACAGTACAAGTAACAAGACATCATGTTCCAGGAGTCCCCTGCTACAGTGGTCCCTTGTTTTCAGTCAGGATTTGGTCAGGTATATGTTACAACAGCCTTGAGGTACTCCAGCTTGCACCAGAGACTAAGCCAATCTCTTCTGGTCTGGTGATCAGAAAAACACAAATGCAGCACAAAGCCACCTTTAACCCCCACACCAACCATCCTGCTTCAGATACCACTGAGAAAGCTGGAAATCTACAGCTTTCCTACAGAAGTCACTTTGAATAGCATGAGTTTAAAATGTTGACATTTTTATGCATACAGAGATTATTTTAGGATTTTTTTTAAGGATCATTATGGCCTTCTGTGAGGTCTGTATGGTTAGTTGAGTAGTAACTGATGCTTACTTTTGCAGAAAAGGAATGTAAGGAAAGTCTCGATAACATTTTTAAACCTCTCAATATAAATTTATTTTCCATGACACACATGACCCCTCTGGAATAGAGAGTGGCAGACCATGGTATGAAAGTTTTACTGGTGCCAATCAAGATGACATTCCAAACCCACTAGTGCCATCACTGGTCAGGTAAACAAAGGCTAACAGATGATTTACTGAAGGCAGTGTCCTAGTTTTCAGCAGCAAAACCAGTGCTGCTGGGTGAGGTTTCAACTTGTGTTTTCTATGCATGCGATTGCTGTCCTCTGCTCAGAGCAATAGAAGCCATTCTGGTAGTGTATGGTTTTTCACCCTTTGATGCTTTCCAGCACCCAGTGTCCCTGGAGCACAAGAAAATGCTCCCATACCCATTCTATTTGTGGAAAATTTCAGACATGGGAAGGTTAAGTGGTTAGCCAAGTATACACAAAGACTGCAGCAGAGCTGAACTCACTTGTCACCAAGCCCTAAGTCCATAACCAGATCACTCCACCATCCTTCAAGAGTGCTGTTTACCTGGCCCCACTGCCTATCACACCACGGAAGGATATTGACTGTTTTCCAGGTATGAAGCACACAGGTGTTCTCTAAAGCTCCATGGAAATGTCATGGATTGCAATCAGTAACACATTAGAGCCGATTCAAGCTCTACGGTACTTCTTGCAAGCTCCCGAATCCTTTAAACATAGGAGGTCTCTGCAGGAGCCACATCAGATCTTGCTGGTCTTCTATTAGACCCAGTGAGTGAGCCAGGAAAAAAGTTATTCCCTCTGAAATTGAAATCAAACTCGTATTTTCCTCAGCAGAGCTATTTTAAATCGTTCATTATTATCTTTTTTTCTCTGCAAAGCAATGCCCCTTTGATACTCAAGGGTTGTTAGAACCAAAGGGGAAAGAGAGAACACTGGGGTATTGTTCTTGCTGCAGTTGCAGGGTTACTTGGCACCTAAAAAAGATTTTATTAGAAAACAAACCAATTCTACAACGCTTTGAGTGAGAAGAAGAAAACAGCAAGGGAGAAAAAGGAAAATAAAATCCATGCTGTTTAACTCTTGGGTCGTGTCAGGAAAATGAGGCATGAAGTTGTCATATTGGGTCAAATCCATGGCTACTACAAGTGAGCATAAACTACTAATTCTTATGTTCAGTAATGATGCATGTGAGCCTAAGACGCAGATTATCTCATTTAGCCCTTGTGATGTAAGAAGAATCCAATACTGAATTCCTGCGTAGGTCCGTGACAGATGGTGTTTAATAGCAGCAACAGGCACTCTGGGTATGTTTTCCCACATCTTGCTGGATCCCAGCTTTCTCCTCAGGCTTTCCGTGTCAGTGGTAACTCACCTGGAGAAATTTTCAGGTGTGGTTTCCTATTGAGAAAGCAAGATGTGGAAATGCATCCCCATTAAATTGCCATCACAGCGCAGCCTCATGTTTGGCATGTGATGCAGGCAAGGACACAGTTTGGCACCTCAGGTGGCTTGCTTTTCCACACACCAGCACATGGAATCATCGCACCATCCCCCATTCATTTCTTTCTCCACCTGCATGTCTGTGGGTATTTTTTTCTTTCTCATTCATGTTCAGCAGGTGCCTTCAATTCCCAAACATGTTCCCAGATCTTTCCCAATGTCAGCTGTGAAGCTAAAAAGGGATTTTCTGAATTTGATTGATCAGGTTGTCACAAACCTGGCTAGGAGCCATTTGTTGGACACTAATCAGATTGCTGCCGCAGAATCCAGCTGCTGAGTTTCCAGTGTGCTTTCACCCTCTGGAGCGTAAAGAGAGACAAAAGCACTACACCTGACTGGGCATCTCCAGGGATGTTAGAGGGGCACAGAGCTCTATCGACCATTCCTTCTTGAGAACCTGACCTCCTACTGCAGTTGCCTCTCCCTGCAGGCTCACACAACTTCCCCAGGTAGCTTAAGTACAGCCTTTCACAGAATCCTATCTTGAGGCAGGAGCTTATACTTTCACTTACAGGCACTGCCAGAGGTAACACATCTGTGATAAAGATGAAATTTGCATACAGTGTCTGAAACCATCACCTCTCAGGAAAAACAGATCATGAGAAAACAATAAACACAATGTCCCCACCCACTGCTCCCTCTCCTTTTGACTCAAGAGGAGATCTCCTGCCTCAGATGCCAGCTCATAATTTGTCTTTTCTGATCGTGGTTATTCCCCTCACCAAACAAGACTTTTCTCTTTAAAAAACCATTCATTCCTCTCTCTGCCATCCATTCTGCCTTGTCTCTTGATGAAGTTTCCTGTTTCGTTCCTCGACCAAGTCTTTCTTTAATCCTTTCCATCCTCACCTGGCTTTGTTCAGCTTTTTGCAATGCGCACAGGGCTCAGCAATCCCACCGCCCCTGTATGCAGTCTCAGTCATCACCCACCAGGGTTCAAGGACCAGCTGCTGTCGATGTATGAAGGACTCTTCTGCCTCGCAGCGAGCAGGAATCCACGCTGGAGTTACTCTCATAGTTACAGCAATGTAATAACACCGTGACATCAAGGAGAGTGCACAACTCATGCAGAGGTCTCACATCAACATGAGGCTCAGCACCAGCTGTTCAACAGGCATTTAAACCTAGTGCTATTCTAGTAGCGTTGCAGGCTCACTAAGGCAATGACTCTGAAAGAGGTACAGATATTTATCTCAACGAGCTCTTGAGGCCCTCAGCTGCTCATCTGGCAAGTGCTCAGAGCTGCTGCTTCTGGAGGACACATGCCCACCCGGATCTTCTCCAGCCATTCAAGTTCAATGTGCAGGAGCTCAGAGCAAAAAGACAAGATTAAGACACAGGCTATTTTCTAGCTGCTATGTGAGTCAGGGGCCCAGTGCACAGCGTAGCCTGCATGCTTTTAGGAAGGAAAATAGGTGGAAGCATCACATTATCTGTGGCTGCAGCTCAGCAGATGCTCCATTTGCACACTACAATTTATGAGCTCTGCTGTGGAATGATTTAGAGGGTTGAGGACAGAGTGCTGTGCTTTCATCAGGGACATGGAGGTAAAGGAAGACTTGCCATGAACAGGCTGTGAATACAGCCTAGAGAATGAGACAGAGTTTTCCTGTGTGGGCTGACATGCCCACACACGGACCAATGCACAGATCACCCTTGGAGTAAGGATGATTCGATGGGCTCTTATTATAAATGATCCCTGGCTAACAACGTAGAGAAAGTAATTTATGCTTCTTCCTGCATTTCTGAATAATCTTTAGTAGGTTGAATTGTCCATAAATCTACTGCTGTACTTTGGATACAGGTGTGAATCCAAGGACTCTCTGACTCTTAAAATGATGAAGTTTGGCAAGCAGAAATCACTTTTTAAAGCAAGGATTCAATTCTCTCTCTCTTTTAAATGCTGCAGGAAGTCGTGACACACTTACAGGAAGTAAGGTCTGATTCTGGTAAAGTGGGCTGAAATAACTTGCCATTTTCAGAGCAGGATGAAACACATGGCAATTATGATGCAAAAAGCTTTATGAGGATGTAACTGTTTAAAAGCTGATTATGAATAAGAGGGACTTGGCATCCAATCTGGAAGGGTAGTAGAGGGAGGGATGGCTGCATGGCAGGACTCCTGTTGGTGTATGAATGTCTGCACCATGGTGGCATTGTTATCCCCTTCTTGTCCTGACAATACGCAGTCAATGGCACTTCAGGAGGTGGGTGGGAGACATCTGGTTAATGAGGAACAGATGGACTTCATCGGACATGCACTATACCTGCTCTTTTCTTCACAGCTCCCTCCCTCACTCTCTGATTTCTCTATTCTTCACTGCAGCTGAGCTCTTCCCTCTCCTTCCTTTCAAATGGGAGAGAATGTTTGTGTGCTTCCAATAAAAAGCAATGAAATGCTCTGGTCAGAGCCAAGCGCAATACCAGCAAATGCAGTTATGAAATGACTCAACTGTAGCACGCTCCATTCTCTGGGATCCCTACATGTCGTGCTGGTCCCCATCTACCGTGCCCCCTTACCACTCCAGTCCCTGGACCCACTGTGACAGTGGGCAATAGAGGCCACTTTCTCATTTGCCATTTCTTTGATAGGACCTGTTTAATGACTTGAGAAGGACTTTCTCAAAGCCCATTCTTTGGGATTTGGCAGTTTACCCCACTGTGATGAAGTATTTGTTTATGGGGACAATTCTTAGAAGAGGCGCAGTGATTCCAGGCAACCTGAATTTCCCTTCTGTCCTCCTAGTTCCTTCACGGCATGTAGGTAGGATTTGGGTCTGGCCTTGTGTGTTCTCATTCAGTTAACAGATGCCAGTAATGTGGATTTGTTGGTCTCCCATGAAAATCTGAAAAGCTGCATACAAATCAGATCCTGAGAGAAATACAAATTCCCCAAGGCTTGTGCATCTCACAGCTCAGAGGAGACAGCACAGTGTTCCTAGATGTGCTTCTACAAAGGAAATCTTCCTAAATCCCTGTGTTCCAACCAACGCTGACAAAATAGCAAAATAATTCCTATCAAGTTCCAATTGGCTTTCATTAATACTGGTGGCTTTCATTGAGATTTTCTTCCCGAGAGATATGACAGAAAAGTCAGTCCCTAAACCCCTTCTCACTCCTTCTTGTAACAATTTTATTTCACTACAGTTATGCTTGCTCAGAGTTACAGCGTTGAACCGATCCCTCAGTTTAAGTTACATGATGTGCTTATGTAACATCAGAACAAGGTTTTCTACCTTCCTCTGACTCAACAGGTATTTTAGTGAGAGTGAGCAAAGTCCCCTGAATCAGTCCCTTTCAAGGGTAGCAAGCAGAGGCATAGTTAGCAGTCCAGCCATGCTACCTTCTTCTGTCTCTCTAATCTGAGAGCTCTTACTGTGTCCAAAACCGGGATTAATTTTCAGTATAGGTCTGTCTTGGATAAAACGCCTCCATGTCCCTTCTGTGGTTTCTACTCCAGCTGCCTTTGAGACACATTGGATTTTTTATATAGGGCACAATTACAGCATGAATGAGGAAGGAGAACTTCAAAGGAGGATGATTAAGTTTGGATGAGTTGGAAACCAAGTTAATTCACTTGAGTTGATCATTTCAATGAGGAAAATGGACTGAGTCCCCACGGTATTCTCTTCATAGCATACAAATACTGAGCTAGCATCCATATTCACCCACTGCCAGGATCTTGACTTTATGGGCAACTCAGAAGTATTATTCAGTATACATCCCAGCCAAAGCATCATGACTGTTTCTGCTTGTCCTTGGCTTTCCTTCAAGGATCTTTTCCATACTCTCTCTCTTTCTACCTTTTCCCAAATGTGCTCTCTCTCCTCTCGTTAACTCCATGGAGAGTTAACAAGCAGATTCTATCACAGTGAGTTAGCAATACCTCAGCAGCCTTAGAGAGTACAACAGCAGGATAGGACAAAAAAAAGGAAAAGCCTGTTCATCCCCTTCCTTTTGCTATTCAGCAGAAGCTGAAGTACGGTCATCTTAGCTTTATTCTGTATGTCACACATCCCTCTCCCCGGGACTCTATTCCTGCCTGGCACATTTCCCTCATTGCAGCAGAGGCGAGAAGATCCTGACACATCCCCACTCCTCAGAGTAACTTCTTAAGTCCAGCATGGCGAGACTGTCTTTACACTATTCCTCTCCCAAAAGCTGTTGAGCATGGCAACACAGTCTGGAACTGGTGTATGCTTCAGTGAGTTCACAGGGAAACGGATCCCCGCCTGAGGATCCCATCCAGAAATCCTCAGGGAGAGAATGTGCTCAGCTATCCCTGGCAGCTCATCTTCGGGCTTCACCATGCACATACAAACAAGTCTGTCAGGTCAGCCAGTTCTACCTCTTTCCAGCTGCTTGGATGGCTGTACACTTCTTGTTTTGTCTTAGATTCGTTCCTTAGACACACCTCATATCTCTCCTTGGACACATTCCACAGGGACAAAGCCTTCCCGAAGGCCTCTACCCCCATTAGAGAAGTGTCTGCTCAAGGTCACTGATCATTCAGTCCTCCTAATGCAATGGAGTTGGGGTGGTCTGGGAGTTTCTTACCAGCGTAACCTCACTGTTCCACACATCCTTTCCTTTTAACTCCGGAATGCAACTCTTGGCAAATAATGCCATCTTCAGCGTTCCACCTCTAAATAGCCTTCCATCTGCTGAAGAGTGAAAATTGGTGTCGGTGCACCTGAACCTGTTCCCTTGAAGGGAGATTTTCTATGCACTGCCCCAGATTTGTCAAGTCCATTATGAAGAATCCTGTTGTGCAGAACTTCAAATTGAGACACACTGCTTTGTAAGATAAATGCAGGTTGAAAGCATGCAGCTGCATTCCTAGAGAAAAGGGCTATGATTCCCCAGAGACCCTCGAAGGTCCAAGGTAACTGCAGTCATGACCTCATTGCCTGCACCAGTCTCATCAGTGCAGTAACGGAATGAACTTGTACAAGCCCCACTGGAGAAGGGACAAAACTGATAATCCCAATTCTGTCTTCTACACCAAGTGCATGCACGGTCCTGGTGTGCCTCTGAGGGAAGTTTATGCCCCAGGCTGGATAGACAAGGAACTGGGGCTTACTGGTGGTTTTAGAAGTCGATAGATTTTGGATTCTTGCTGCAATTTCATGTAAACTACAAGCCAGTTTTTTTACTTCCCACCAGAATGCAGCAACACGCAGTGAAGTGCATTGTTTTTTGGCTGTTGAGATTGCTTCACTGGGATTCTGGGATTCCAGTTTTCCTGCTCTTTTCCAATGTGGTTAGACCCATGATGAACCCAAGCTGAATAAAACATCCCTGTCATGAGTTAGAATTCAGTTTCAGTTGTTTTTCTCTGATTCAGCTTCACTGGTAAGTTGGAAATAATAATAATAATAATGTATCATAAATCTTAGGTGAAGTCTGGGCTTCCATCCCAAAATGTTCTCAGAGACTTACCAGATCTGAAGAACATCACGACCAGACAATGGGGTGGATCTGCTGGAGCACTCATGCATTCCCTATGTTTAGATTAGCATGGAAGCTTCTTTTACTTTAAGATATGTTGCACTGACAGAAATCTGTCTACATGTTGCCAATTTGAGAAAGTCTGTTTTTCCCTGTATATGTCTTTCAATCAGATTCCTTTTCTCCTTGTAAGTTTTAGTTGTAACACAAATTTCAGCAGCTGGATCCTGAGGTAGAACGAAATTTTAGAGTTGCTGCATAGGTATTTATAGTCTGGTCATTACCATGTCGTGTACGTATTGAATCACTGTATTTCCAGGCTTTACAATGGCATAGCATTGACTTTCACCTCCAGTTGTGCTTGTTAATATGCACCCTCTAGTCAGAGGGCAAGGGGTGTCAGTAAAGAAAAGGCTGGTCAGACATTTGTGTGTGGTATTTGAGTTTGAATCGTAGGATAACTGGAGCATTCGGGTGGGAAGGAACCTCACAAATTCTCTAGTCAAAGCCACTGCTCGAAGCAGGGTCAGCTGTGAGGCCAGGCCTGTCTGCTTGGGACTTTACTCAGCTGGGGCCAGGTTTCATGGATATCACATCCCGGGAGAACTCCAAGTGAATGTGGTATATCACTGAAGAACAGCTATGCCCAAAGTTCCAAAGACATATGAGTTTTTAAAAATTTAGACTTCTGTCTTAGTGGTTTGTGCATCACACCTTTGAGACTTATCCCATCTCCTCACTCTGGCAGTCCTCAGTGGGTACCAATCAAGAACTGAAAACAGCCCATCTTGGATCTCAAATCAATACAAGCTGTAAGCCCTGCTTGGGCCACGTGCTTGTAAGAAAGCCGAAGGAAGCACCTTGTATGGCTTTTCCTAGGTTGTGCACACAGGAAAAGACATAGCAGTGTTTCATCTACCTTATCACAGTAACAAGAGAGTAGCCAGAGAGCAAGAGATGTAGGAAAATGTGCTCTGCAGAATCAAGCTCCTCGGGAGCTCTCTGTGTGCGAATTGAGGGCTATGAACCCGTGGGAACGTCTGATGCCTCTCTGCACCAGCTGGTGAAATCCCACACACACAGTTTCTAGTCCCTGAAGTCAAATGCACATGGGGCTCCCCTCTGTCCTGGGGAGGGGTGGACTTCTCTTTGTGAGCCAAATCTTAGAGGCTTCTGTGCACGAAACAGGAACTTACTGCTTACTGCTGGAAAAGGGTTAGGCTGGGTAAATCACCAAATCATAGCACATCCTGAGAGTCTTGGAGCAGGGGCAGTGAAGTTGTCTCTGGTCAGCGTGGATGCTACCAGACTTGAACTCCTCCACTGAGGTATAATGTCCTGTTAGGAAGAACAAAGAAAAAGTATTCCTCTGAAATCCCATGTATTTGGCTCCTTATTCGGGAAATTGCACAACAGCTCAAGGATTATACAACTCTCATCGTGCAGTGCCAAGTAGACAGAAAGTTTTAACAGCAACACCAGCCAATTCAGCTGTTTTCAGATAAAAACTACCCTTTTTTTCCCTTAATGCGACAAGAGATCATAGTCCCCATGTACTGAGGATCATGTGCTGTAGGTCTCAGAGCTGCAAAACTGTGTCAGCCAGAGCTGCTCAATAGTTCAATGTTCTATTGGACAAATGAGAGGATGAGAAACACAGTAAAAGGCAATCTGAGACCACATGAACGTCTGTCAGCCAATGCCACTGGTCTGGAAAACCCTGGGTTGCAATTAGAAACAGTATTTCATAAAGCAGTACCTCCTACTGTGATATGTGTTAGACAAACACACAAAACAGGCTTTAGGCTGCCCACTGGATCTAGCCTGGCCAGGGCAGTCAAACCTGCAGCGAGAGGAGCCGTTCCAAACTCCGAGCTCCCAGGGAGGCTGCGCCCTGGTAACAACTTGGGCCTCTTGTATGATCAGAAGCTTCCCCCTTTGACCTAGCAGCGGCTGCATTGGTCACAGGCATCTCCTCTTTACTGCCACCTCCATTAATTCCTTGCACGCCTGCGTATCAGCGTGTCGTTAATCCCACTTGCCTGGAGCTGGCTTCTCAGGCCAGCTAGGAACTGGGGCTGTGTTAGAGAGAGATGCTGTATTCCAAAACTAATGCTGTGCAGCAGAGGAACCCGGTCGTGTGGCTTTGCAAGCAGCCCCAGATTTGTTTGCTCGCATTCACCAGTATGCACCACGACGAGCACTCGGCGGTTTGCTCCTTTTTGAATATGTGTGATTCCCAGAGCTGCTCATCAGTTCATAGCCGGCTTATAATCTATATGTTGGGCACGTAATGGTGTACAGTGGCATGATTGATCCAGAGCTGGATGTGGTGACTAGAGCTAGATGACACTGTCATCTCTGTCATCTCTCTTTTGAACAGTTCATCAGATGTTTGCAATATAAATTTCCAATACCAACTTTATTTATCCACAGCCATTACTTTGTGCTGCAGCCATTTCACTGCATACAATATCTGGGGTATAACTCCAGGACTTCCCCACTCAGGAGAAAAGGCTTTTCACCCAGCAAGCTACACGAGCTGTTTCACTGGCTTGGATGGAAAAGATGGAAGTCTATAACTAATAAAAATGCCAGCAAAATGTATATATTTGGTTGTGTTCACAGCTTGAACTGAGTGAATCTGAGGCAGTGTGAGCTGCTGTAATGTGCCTTTCTCCCTGTCCTGCCAGCATGTAACTCACACAGCTTAAACTACCTTAACTACTGCTGGACTCCTCCACACTTGCCCCTTGCTGTCCAATAAACAGGATAAAGATATGGTGCTCCTTAATAGCACCTGTAAGATTATCCTGTGCTACAACAGTAGCATTCCTGTAGCAGCCAAGGAAAGAAACATAGCTGGACAGACCAATAATTGAGAAAGCTGATATATTTCCACCAAGAGAAGGGAGCTATTCATACCCTCTACCTGTCATTATCCTTAAAGTATTGATTCTGCAGTCACATTTTCTTCATCAAAGAAGGATTCTGTGGTTGCAGTCAAACTTTGACTGAGTGTATACATGCATTTGGAGTCAAAAGTGTATGTGACCTGAATTTTAAGACTAACCTCTAAGACTACCCTTTAAACAAAAATTCAGCATGGTACATCTCCCAGTGTTGGTTAACTCCTGCCATTTGAAGGGAGAGGTTATGCTCTGATGCACCTGTTTTACTTTGCAAAAATTATGTAGCTGTCATCAGATGGGCAAGAACATAGGTTTTAGCAAATACCACACAAAATATTTGTGTATGATTATTCAGTTTACTTTAAACAAATTTGCTTCAATTGTTCTCCCACTCCATTTGTCTGCCTTCTGTGACTGTTCCAGAAACATATTTACTGGCATGGATTTCCCCTCAAACAGCAACATTTATGTGAACATGTTTGTAAAAAGCAAATGTTGATTCTGTAACCAAAAAGTATTCGCTCCGATGAGACACTACTACTACTGAGTTAAAGCCACTACCAAATTGTTACTGGAAATTTTTGTCTGAGGGAAAAGCTGCGAAAGCATCTGGTTTTTTGGGCATATTTTTGATACATTCTCTCTTGTTTCTTGTCAACATTTCAGTTGATGGCATAGGATAAAAGTCATTGAGTACATGTGTCCAGTTAGAAAATAACTGAAATTCACATCTCACATACTTAAAGCCATGCTGGCAGAAATGGATTAGCAAACAAGTCAGAGGTTGAATTGCCCTTGTGCTGTCAAAAAGTCAATCAACAAACAAATTAGGGGAAGCTATTATTTTCCTTCAAGAATTATTTGAAAACACATGGGAGAGACTGTTAATAGTTTTGAGGAAGTGGTTATCTCCCAGGCTCTTCAAAAGAAATAAGGACTTTCTGTTGATCATGCATGGAATTGCAGTTTTACATTACTTTCCAATCCTATATTTTGTAACATTTGTACTGAGTGCTAGAAAAATGCAGGCTGGCTTGGGTTCACAGTGGAAAAACCCAGGACTAAAGTTTAAAAAAAAATTGAAAAATAAATCTGTTATCAATTGAAATCAAGTCAGGGGAGAGAAAGAGAGAGAGAGTTCAAACAGCAGAGAGAGAAATGTTAGTCCAGGCCAAGGAAGCAGTATTGGAAAAAGATATGTCAACAGCTGGAGCTGTGGGACACTGAGGAAGCCCCTGCTAGCAGAGAAATTTGAGTAATGGCACAGACTGGAACAAACCAGATTGGAAAATAAAGGAGAGGGATCTGAAAAAACAAATGAGGTCTCCGCACAACCTTCTCTTCTCCAGGCTGAACAGCCCCAACTTCCTCAGCCTGTCTTTGTAGGAGGAGTGCTCCAGTCCTCTTATCGACTTCAAGGCCCTCTCCTGGACGTGCTCCAACAGTTCCATGTCCTTCCTATGCTGGGGACACCAGAACTGTACACAGCACTCTGGGGGGGAGGGGGTGGTTCATGAGAGCAGAGTGGAGGGGGAGAACCCCCTCCCTTGCCCTGCTGGCCACACTCTTGTTGATACAACCCAGGATTCCTTTGGCTTTCTGCGCTGAGAGCGCACATTGCCAGCTCATGTTGAGTTGTTCATCAACCATCACATAACATATGCAGAACGGGTTTCAAACAGGGACAGAAAAGTGATAGAGATTATTTGAAGCATTTTAGATTAAGAGGAACTGTTCTACCTGTGAAGAAGTTAACTGAGAAAAGCTGACACAAATCCAAAAACTTTCTTAGGCAAGAGAGGGTGCATGTAAGCAGGGACAAGCCAACACAGTTATAAAAGCTGTGTGTATTTGAGTACTATTGACATTAAAGTGGCCAATAGAGCTCACAGAAATTTTTTACTGAAACACATTTTTTGTCTGTGAATGGCAGTTTGTTGAAGCTGACACTCTACAGGAACATAATTTCTAGTCTCAGTGGAAAAGGTTGCTTAGATCTGAGATGCACTCACTGGCCGGAAGGAGAGAAAGAGAAGAGGCAGTCAGAAGAACCAAATAATTAATGAACTCATCTGGAATACAAGAAATCCAGGGCGAAGTCTTTGCTGGGTGAGAAGAATTTTGAACCGGTTTCCACCATTTCAATATTAAGTCTAGCTACTAGTCCACTAGTTCTTCTAGGACAGTGTTGTTTCCTACCTTTCCCACAGAAAAAAAAACAACTAAGGAGGTATGGTTATGTCACAGTACGAACTGAAGAGTTACTCTGAAACTTCTAAAATACCCTGACACTTTGCACCATCACATCTCCCCACCACTTAAGGCAGAAAGAAGACCCTGAAGCAGCAGTAGGCTCATGAATGGAGGTCTCTGGCTCTGATGTCAGAAGTAAGGGAGCTCTTTGTGGTCTTGATCAGCTGGTATACAACTACATTTTCATAGGTACTCAGTTCTCTGTGCCTCATCTGAGATATTTTGCACCTACTGTTCTATTCTCTATTTTTCAAAGGTGCTGAAGACCTACTGCTCCCTTTCAAGTCCTACAGCAAAGCAATTAGGTTAAGTTATTTCAGACTGGGTTCCCAGAAATGAAGATGCATAAAATGAATGAACCCATGAAAATATTGGCCCTAATGTCTCTGTGACTCAGCTTTTCTCTCTCTACAATGGAGAAAACAATGCTTACTGATTTTGCAAAATACTTTTAGCTCTAAGAGTGAAAAGCAGAATCAACATTAGGTATGATTATAATTTGTATAAGAAAAAAAAAAAAGATTAAAAGCATCATTTATCCCCGGGAAAGGGATCCCAGCACAGAAGAGGCATCCCCGTCCGAAGAACCACTTGAAAGTTGAGCAGTTGCTAAGAAACGAGAGTACCTTCATCACAATGAATACCTCGAGATGGATGGAGTGGGCAACCATTTCACAAGGCTGCCACGAGGTAAAAAAGAAATGGGACCAGGCATCATTAGCAGAGAGGAGATAATTAGATTCCTGCACTACGGTCTGCGTGAAAACCTAGAGTGAAAATGGATGAGGACAGTCATGTAGGAGATATAGCAGGGAGTGACTCTCTTAAGTGCTCTATGAAGAATAAGGAGGCTCTGGGTGCTTGTTAAGTGGAACGGCAGTGTCGATGGAGGAGCCTGAGGACACAGCAGATAATGGCTTCTTTTCAAAGAGCTGAGCAGAGTACCAGAAGCTGTGGAATTACTGGAAACAGGAGTAAAGTAAAAAGACAGAGTAAGGAGATAGGCCTAAATGATGAGAGGTACCAGGGTCAAGAGAAGTAGTTGTTTTCTTGAGCAACTGAATTATGTCAGATGTTTCCAGGGCTGCAAAGAGAGTAGGAGGAAAGGCTCAGGAAAGGGGGCTGTTAAGTCTAAACGAGATAAATCAGGGAAATCTGTGATTGAAAGATGGAAAAAGTATATTTCTGTCTGGAAAAGGGCTAGGAGGTGAGAACAACATGGGTGTTGCGGGAATAATAGTGGTGTCAGAGGAACAGGGAGGAAGGGCTAATACAACTTGAGAAACAGAGAAGGAATAGGAACAAGACTATCCTTGATAAACTGCCCTAAGTCTCCTGGTAGATATGAAGGAGGGATTCATACTGTTGTTCCTGAAAGTATAACCCAAACAATTGACAATCAGAGACTTGATAAAGCATCCTGAAGAAGATCTTGAAGTGATGGATTTTGTTTAGTTTTGGGTTTGGTTTTTAATGCAGATGGTGTTGTACAGAAATGGAGATTAACACAGCACTGCGAGTATTGCCATAATGGTCAGAGAAAAGAAAGGAGGGAGCCAGTCAAAGTGCAGATGAGCACTAGTAGGTATATGAGGAGAACGCTTGAAGGGAATCAAAGGTTTAGTGTAATTCTGAGGTTAAGAAACAGCAGGGATTGGTGCAAATTAAGCAAGGCAGCACTGGGTAGGGTGGGAAAAGTTGGGCTACATAGGACCGAGTCCCAGAGATCAGAAAACTGAAGTCAAGAAACTGCATGCCAATAGTTGAGAAAGAAGGAGAAGAAAGAGGAAGGGGCAGCATGAAGAAAGTCACCGGAGTTGGAGCAATAAGCTAAAAACTAAGAAGTCTAAAAAAGCATGGAAGATTAGAAAATAGAAGAAATTCACATGTAGAAAATTGTTTCAGAAGTGAAAGGAGAGAATCTACTCAAGGTTTCAGAGATGGGAGATGAAGCTTCTCCCATAAGAAGCCACAGGAACAGGAATGTTTCTTGCTTATTCTGGCAGTTCTGTCCTTCAGCAAACACCCTTGACAAGACATGACCTAGGGAAGATGCAATAAACAACAGAGACAGTGATATTGATTTTCTTTGGAACCCGCAGAGTGTGGGCACTGCTCTACTGCTGGGGTTATCCCCTTGATCAACTTTTGGGGAAGTCATGAGATTGGAGGCAATCCCACAACTTTTCTCTCTGTAGAAATGCTCTGCAGCCTACAGCCTGTGGGCTGTGATGGGAGATCTCAGTCCTGCAATGACACTGTTCCGCTGCTGTGGTGGCACCCATCCCACCACTCACAGACAGCCCTTTCCCTGCCACTGCCTCCCCTTACAAATGAACACTCCTGATGTGTGGCTGATTGATTAGGCAAAAGCAATATAGGGAAAATGTTTTACCCAGCTATTTAGACCAGATCATGAAAGCACAAACCCGTTCAATTCTCAGAGCCAGAGAGGCCCAGCAGGACTGTAGGGGAGGCTTAATACTCACTCTAAAACACCCAGCATGCAGCAGTTACATTATCTTTTCTTTATCTGCTGTTCCACTTGTGTCATTGCCTCTTCTTGAATCCCTGTGCTGACTTCCAGTCTCCTTCTACATCAAAGTTCAGTTCTCATTTCATCTTCAAGGCCTCACGTGGCTCTCTTGGAGCTTGCTCCCTGTCTCCTCTCCCATGCTACTCGGTGCTCACTCAGCACATCTGCCCCTCCCCAGCCCCCTCCATTGCCCTGCAGCAATGACTCTGCTCCTCCCCTCCTGCTGTCTTCTCCCCTCCTTCCACCGCACAACCTTATTCACCTCCCTCGTGCCTGCCCTCAGGACTCATTTACTGCAGTTAGTCTCCCTGCGTTAATGACTTCCACTTCTCCTATGCCCTTGGCAAGCTTTGCCCCTTCTGACTATTAACTTTGTTTACTATATTACATCTTTGGAATGAGGAATGATTCAGAGATACCCAGCTAAAGCCATGAGCAAACAAGACGTGAACATGCCGTAACTCAGCCTGTGACCTTTCTCAGGCACTTACTTCCCTCATTCCATCCTGCAAGTCTCAGGCCTAATCTTGTCGCCACTCTTTTCCCACTGACCTCACCAGGAGCAGGATCCAGGCCTTGTAGCTGCTACCTAATGGCTGCTGAGAGACTCTTCTGAAGACCTGAGTATCCTCACTTGCAAGTGCCCCACATGCTGAGGTCTTTGCATTGCAAAATCCTGGGGACAGAATTCTGCCTGTTTAGCTGCCATTAAAATGCTGTGTACACATGATGGCATGTGGAAATACAGAATAATGCTCAACGCTACAAGCAGACAGCATTATCAGGGAAAGGCTTTCCCCTCCCACTCACCCCTTGTCTATCTGTTTCTTTCCCGTTGTCAAAATTTAGCATCCTCCACTGAGAGACTCAGTTTTGCTCTGATGCTTGGAAGGCATCCAGTCCCAGCTTGCTCGCTTTCCCTGCCAGTCTCCACAGGTATTCTATACACAAGGCTTCCAGCTTGTCAGGAAATGCTCTCTCTTCTCTCCACACCCCCACCCCTCCCACCCCCTGCAGGGGAATCTCCAGTGCAGGGGTTGTTACAGGATCCCAGGGTTAGGCAAAGTCGTTCATTCTCACTTTGACATATCAATTGCCTCTGCTCCGCAGCACACCGTGAAGTGCACTACAGGAAAAGAGGAGCCCTTCAGGAGGAATGGAGGGCAGCTCTCAAGAGGCATTTGCACAATCCATTTGTTATGTCAGGTCACAGAGGAAACAAGAGGAAAACCTGCACGGTTTTGGTTCCAGCTTGGCCAAAACTCATTTAGACGTTCAATCAAGGGGGCTTCACGAGAGACAGTTTGGACCAGAGACTAATGCACAGACCGAATTCCATGTTTGAGGTTGAGGTGACTCTAATGTTGGCTCGGCAAAACCAAGGCCAGCACCTTCCAAGGCTGTGCCGATCAAGAGGTCTTTGTGCACAATGGGTTTCAGAGGTCAGTTTCGAAGGAGCAGACTGGTAGACTGAGGTGTGGCAACTGTTAAGTATGGTTAAGTGGACAAGTGGTGCCCAAGGAACAGCTGGCCAGCTGTGCCTTCAGCAGCCACAGCTGTCCCAGCAGGACCCAAAGAGAAGCTGCAAACCTGTGCTAAGTAAAGTGCATGGTAGCTGACGTGAAGTCAAGCAGATGCAGAGACCAGGCTGGAAAAACATGGACAACTACTTTCCCATCCCACAAAGCTCTGGATCTATACAACTTCCCATTCTACACTGGGGTGGGACAAAGATCATTTTTTATGCCTTTTTTTGTTTAAACGAAAAACCGTAAGTTAGATGTACTGAAATCGTCAGTAAGCTAATAGTTCAGGTATTCACTTTATTCCCCTGGGATTCAGGTGACCAGGTCAAAGTCTCTGTACCCCTCTGAGAAATTTTCATTGAAAAATGCTGACCAACTTCAAGAAATAAAGACTTTAAGCAGTGGCTGTGGCACAGACAAAACAAAAGGGGATTTACTCGTGGAGAGACAAACACACAGTGAGGCTGAGATGCTGCCATTCTTTGATCTTGGCACATTTCTTGTCTGGCAACTGAGTTCAAAGGTAAGAGAATGAGGTTAAGATCTAAGATGCAGCACAACTTTTGTTGTTATTTCACAGACTGCTGCAGCTATAGCAGTAAATTAGAAATTGAGGAAGGGGCTGGTACTTCAGACCAGTGACTCCAGTGGAGAACTGATAATATTTTCCAAGGAAAAGTGGGCAAATATGAAAGGGATTTGGGTTTTGGCAGTGTTTAGGAGACAAGCTCTTGAGTTAAAGACTTTAAAGCAGAGATGTTTCTGTTCTGAGACCTACATTACTCCATGTGTGGTGTAGGTGGGGAATACGGAGGTACAATTTGGTGTAAGAATCTCTGACAGATGTGTCTCCAGGTAGTACAATCCAGGACACAGAAGGTGGCTTGGTACCTGCTTGGACATGATTCAAACCCCTGAAACGGCCTTTCAGGTTTCTAACTGAGTGTAACTGGACCAGATCATATTAGAAATAATATTCCCCAGTCTAGTATTGTGAGTAAATTTTATTCCATTATGAATAGCCTCCTCCCTGGGACGCAAGAGTAATGTTACGTGTAGAGTAGCTGAAAACGCTTCAGAGATTAGCCTTAGCACATAGCTCACACCTACAGACTCTTCTGTAATAAATTAGTGTGCTCAATGGATGAAAAAATATTGGTGGAGCAGCACGACTTGCAGTCAAGCTTCAAAAGGGTTATTATGACTGAGCAGCAGTACCTGCTCCCCCATATGCCTTCCCTGGCTCTGCCACAGGTATATTCACACTCCTCCTTTGCAGCCTTCCCTTCAGCCTCCCCTTTCCAAATCATCCTTCCCTCACTGACCTCCACTCATTTGTTCTGCAGGCATCACCCTAAATCTAGCAGACCTTTCCCCTCTATGGTTTTCTTTTTAAAAGCCAGCATAAACTAACAGGATATACACGTGCACACAACCGTAAATGTCTCATGATGCTGTGCTGCTATAAACCTCCCTTTTCCAAACACCCTGCTGGCACTGTTTGCTTGTTAAATAAGCCCAGTGTTGTGCTTAAGTCTAACTTTTGTTGTAAGAGCTTCAGGAGAGGGCCAAATCACTTTGTTTTCCTGTAAATCACTGGGGTACCCGCAACCCTGAGGAAATAACAATAGTAAAATTATTAATGTTCTAATAGCAGCCTCTAAAAGCTAACAGCACTTGCAAGGCTTGGCATTTGTTTTTTGCTCAGCTGTATAGAAAGGGACCTAAAATCAAGTCTGTGCAATATCTACTTTAACACCCAGTGTTTGAGGTGGATTATGAGTAAAGCAGCAAGTTAAAACAGCAGTAGCTCGTTTGGAGACATTGGGAGCCTCGGCATAGCTGTGCTAAGGCAATTTGATCAGACTCACAGCTACCCTGCATGGCCCTGTGGGATATAAGCTGTGTTTACCAACATTTTCTGAACTCCAGTGACCCAAGTGAAAAATAAGCATAATGTGTGTAACAAAGCAAACTCTGTGTCCTGGCTCTTTCAGCACGGAGGGCAGTGCTTTCCTACAACTTTCATAGACCAGTGTGGTTGTTACTCTGGATATTTGCCTTGCCAGCAACTGCACCTAAATAAGTACTGGGAGGTATGAGCCTAAAATGTTTTGGAACGCATACATGCAATCCAGACAACTCTTCAAATCCCAAATCCTAGCATAGCTGGGAAATGCAAGGAACAATATTAAGCCATGTTTGGATTCAGTATTCAGGCTCATTGGGAAGGGACTGCAATGGAGGCTGTCCCCATCCTTGGGACATTGCAAAGTCAGGGAACTCCCCTTTCTGCAAGTGCATATCTGGGGACCAGTGGCTTCCTCCTCAGATGTCAGTCGGAAGGAGCTTACTGTACATCAGATCAGTCCTCTGCTCTTCCTGCCCTGTTTTCCCTCCTGTTTCTTATTCCTTATTGATTTAGGAACATTTGGGAGGCTTTGGATAGTTTTATGAGCGAGGTCCAGGTCAGGACTGGATTCACCAGGAGCGAACATCCTGAAGAGCTTCAGCGCACTCGCGTTCCCTTCATCCCAGCGTGTTCCCCAGAGCACAGCGGGGTATCTGTTCTGGGTCGGGCTTCTCCCAAAACACCAGTGCTGCAGGGCGAGATGTAGTGACTGCCAGAGGAAATTGCAAAATGGGAAAGTCCTGACCTCTTCCTCGGGGCTTTCATTTTCTAATTTGTAGGTGGTGCGTTCCAGGGCATAAAGGACACAGGGCAGAAAAGCTCCGTGAGTGCATGGCCCTGCACGTTGCAGCTCAACCTGAGGCGCTGCAGTCAGCAGGGCTTTCTGCCAAGGAAATCCTACACCCAGTTCCCTCCTGGCCATCTCTGGTGGGCTGCCTGAAGGGACAGCAAAAAGCCCAGTGCACTTCCTGAACAGACTAAGGGATAACCAATATTCCCTGCCTGGGCAAAGCTGCCTCCGCTCGCCAAGGGCAAGTGTGTGCGAGCTCAGTGAGCACGTAATGGCTGCCACGCTCATCTGCAGAGCCACTGCGCTGGGGGACCTCTGCCAGAGCTGCGTGAAGGGCTTTGGGTTCCCTGGGGTAAAAAAGTACTAGAGAAAGTCCAGCCCTTCCCTTGTTCTATTTCCTCACCTAAAATAGACTTCACACTCATCTCCCGGGCTGGAATTGCCAGAACAGGTTGTGAATTTCCATTGGAGCCACACACTCCAACTCAGGCAACAGCAAATGGACCCCCAGTTCTCATCTAGAGATCTTTAAAGAAAGCAAGCAGTGCCTACCTTCTCAGTCTTTTCCCGGAGGAAGGGAGGGCAGTGAAATGAAAAGCCCTGAAGACCACTGGGCAGGGTTGCAATTTTCCATGAGAGGCAAGCTGAGGAATTCCCACACACTGTTATTCCCCAAAATTTCTACTGCTGGGTGTCAATTCTGCTACAGATTTCACAATTCCTACTGCAGGCTGATGATGTTGTGTGGGAGAACACAGGAGACTTGCTGAGACTGCCAAATTGCTAAACACGTGTGATGGTGGGCTCTCCCTTCCTCCGTGTGTCTGAGCCTCGGAGGGGAAGGGGGAGGAGAGCTTAAGTGGCGCAGAAGAGGGAGGATGGATTGAATGCTGCCTCTGTCATTGACTCGTTCCATTCTTTGGATTATTTCCCTGGGGTTCTTGGGTATTTTTGTTATTAATAACTAATAATAATTTCTATATAGCGCTTTGCATCCTGAAGGACCCTAAAGCACACCACATACTTCATAAGCTAATTAACAGCTGCGAGCCTAATTCCTCTCTTGGTTGTGGCCCTAACTGCTGAAGGAGCAGCTCAGAGTCACACTAGATTTACACCAGTTTAACTGAGGACAGCGTCTCCCCATAGATCCAGCTGGATATGTCAGAGACAAATGCAATGTGGAGCTGGAGATGAAAGATTTGAAGTGCCTTTTCTCCTCCTTCATAATTTAAAAATGACTAAGGAAATTGCATTCAAAAAGCCTTGTGAACACAGCATTACAATTGCAAGATTCCAGATCTGGAGTTTGGGAATAGCCAAGCCCTGGTTCCTGCTGAGTTAGGAGCTCACCTCGTATCTGTACCAAGGCACGCACAGCTTGTGGCTTGTCCCAGGCTGTGCAGGGCACTTTTCACCATGTAAGGAGGGCTGGTTTGCCTGTTAAATCCACGTCTGTGCACAGTTAATTCCAGTGACCACTAGAGTTACAGTCTCATCACTGATCTGAAACATGACCTACTGTACAAGGTGAGCCTGGCTCTGTCCTCTGATGCACACTCATAGATCAGCAGCACAGTTATATCTGAGCAGAAAACTGCAACCCGATAGGATGAACTAAACCACAAATTTTCTAGCCCATGGTTTTCTTCTACATACTTCCAGGGAAAGATTAATCCATTTGAGCTCTGGGTCTTTGAGTCCAAACTCGAGATGGTTCAGTCCTTATGTCCTCATCCAGCTAGGATGTTGTTTACATGCTCTGATTTCTGAGAGTTTGATGTTGTAACCCTATATGCAAAAACTGTCCTAGTTACAATATTGTTGCCGTGATAGGGAAAACGAAAAAAAAAAAAAGAAAACAGAAGCAACAGCTCTTAAATACTTCCTCCATCCCATTCACCCCTTTCCATCCAGGCTTACATTAGTGTCTCCCTTCCTCTGACATCTGGATGTGCAGCTGTGGATTGGGATTGCCTGTGGTAGCTATGGAGCATCTCCTCTCCTCCCACACCTTATGCACATCACTTCTCTCTCACTGCAGATAATTGCATCACCCTTCCTGTCACTCGGCTCACAGTTGTAGTGTCACATTCAACTCGTTACACACACACACACATATAAATGGTTTTGCTACAAATTGATAGATTTTTAAAAAATCATCTGTAATTTCTTGATTTCTTTCACTTGCCCTTCCTGTTTTGCTTGGAGCACATTGCCAGCTCATGCCAACGTATTTGGTTGGTCCTGACCAACGCCTTTATTTCTCCATCCTCCACCACACCAGGTCCAGCACTTAAGCTGTGTTCTTGGAATTTGAAACCCAACATCATGCTACCAGATCTGAGCACAACTACTTACAAGCCCTTTTCTCAGTTCTATTTCTGGTTCCCAGCTCATTTAAAATCTAGTTCTGTCTCTTCTTGCAAGGCAAAGGCAGTACTTCTACTAACTCAGCTAATATACCTTGAAAACTGACACAGGGCTTGTAAGCCAGAAAGTTCATATATTTTTCCTTCCTAGAGTGACACTAGTCACTCTAACAACAGTAGAAATAGTTTCTGATCTCTCTACTGAGGAACCAGAGATATTGTTCATGCTTTACTCATTCACTGAATCACACAGGAAAATATAATTATAAAACCCAAATTATTTCATTGACATATAAATGAAATCACACATTTGGTACATATGTATATATAAAATTATTTGCAATGCCAGAAGGCAAATGTGAGAAATAGAACATCAGGAGGAGCACAGTTATCCACAGCTTTCAGTGATTTAGATGAGCCTAATACATTTTTGTGTTAAGTACCATTTTCAGAAGAAATTCAGCCCAGGTTTGATTCTGGCAAAGCCTAGAAAACAGAGGCATTTGTTTGCCGTGGGAGACGTTTGTACTGGGTGTCTGCAAAAAAGGATTTTTTGAATGATTTTTATTATTGCTGTGTTGAGGTTTCTCATTTGTGACTTGGACAGATGTCTAGCAGTCCCTGAAATCCAGCCACTCGCAATGTTTCAGTTTGTAAAGCTCAAACATGCTGGATTTGCGTTTGCACCAAAATGCTTTCAAGAGCCTTTGCCCAATTTTCCCAGCCAATCTCACTTCTCTGCCTGTGACAAAGCACGGGAAATTTCAAGCCACAGCAAGGATATTTTTGAAAGTTACAACCCTGTAAAAAGAGGATGTTTATAAATGGAAATCTTCATATAATCTTAATAATAGGTTTTGCTACCACTGCATCTCCACCCACGTACATGGAATAGCTATAGCCAGCTCTGAGGCAGAGTCTATGGGCTACTTAGCAGCACGCAGCAGCAGCAGCAGCATCGAGCAGGGTGGGAAGGAGGGGAGGCTGCCGCCTCCAAGGGAAAATGCAAAGCGGTTCCAGGCTGACAGCAGTGCAGAGTCCAGCCCTAGCACAGCGTGGGCCCCCTTGGCTGCCGCAGCAGAGCTCTGCAAGGCACCATGCGGGCAACGCCAGGGTGGGATGGGCTCTCCCGCACTCCCACACTGCTGAGGCTCTCCAGCAGCACATGTGTGGTCATCGCACTGAAAGGCTGGTTAAGCATTGGAAAGGGCTGCCCAGGGAAGCGGTGGAGTCACCATCCCTGGAAGAGTTCAAGAAACAGTGGGACATGGCTCACCACTTAGTGCTTTGGTTAAGCTGGCACGATGGCAATTGGTCAAAGGTTGGACTCAATTATGTTGGAGATCTTTTCCAATGTAAATGATTCTATGATCCTTCTGTCATTAGCCCCCTCCCCTTTTCCAGGTGATTGTCAGGGATGGCTGCAGAGAGTAACTGAGGAGAAGAGCTGAAAAATGCAGAACAGGAGCCTGGTTTTGGTTTGGATGGGACTAATCTCCCTGGTGCTCACTGGCAGCTCTCTATACCCTTCTTCCACCTCACCATCTCTTCCTCAGTGCTGCCCCATACTGGCTTCTTTCACTTATTTCTCCCATCTATGTCTGCATTTCTTTTCCTGTTTATCAGCCATCTCCTGAATAAATTAATCTCCCCACAATCACTATATTCAGGCCATTTTACTGCTGTAGCTTTGGTCATTGCTAATGTGCTGTGATACACCTCTTCCTCCATGCTCCTCAAGGCAGCAATGGTCTGTAAGACAGTGTTTGTAACATTTTTACTGCAACTCCCTTTATCATCTGATCCTTGGCAACAGCTCTAATAAACATGATTATTAATAATAAGGTGAGGAGAGCTGGTATAATGGTTCTACCTCGTAGGCAGGGTAGATATTCTTTCATAACTGTAAGATCAATTTCTATTTTGCACCGGTTCTTTTACAGGTTTCTTCAGCACAATATCTCAGTGATTTCCAGTGGCACATTAAGTGATGGGGCTTGATATCAGTCACATGTGGTTTGTTCTTTTATCCTCTCCCCAGGGAGAGAATTATGTATGCAACATACTGGTTATGTTGCTAGGGTTTTGTTTGGGGTTTTTAACATATGCGCTGCTGCATGTTTGCGTTGAAGAAGACCACATCAAAGCAGGTGCATTGCATTTGGACAGGAAGGGGGCAAGATTTTTGGTGGCCTGTAGTTCCCACGGGATCTCTGCTATTGTCCCAGGCTCAACTCTGGAGACCACATTTACTGCCCCACTGACCTTCACCTTAGAGTGGAAAGTCCCTTTGTCCCTAATGATAGCTGAGCACTCTTCAGTCTTAAAATTACCCAGCTGTGTCAAAAGGTGTTGCCCTAGCACCGCATCCCCTGCTACTGCGCAGGGTCAGAGCTGCAAGAGCAGCATCTGCTCAAGCCCCACAATGCCCATCCCTTGTGCTACGTTTGCTGGTTTAACCCTACACCCTGCAACCTGCGTACTGAGGCAGGTGAAAAGATGGCCTAAATTTTGTAAGGTGCTATCTGTGGAGAGATTCCCAGAGAGGGATAATGAGCCCTTTTGAAGGACCAGTCTTTCTTTCAGGGCCGTCAGCACAGGTGGGTAAAAGCAGATGCCCACAAGCACTGTCTGTGCTCCCTGCCACTGCGCCTTTCATCAGCTCCAAATCCCCCAAAATTATGTGTGCTCTCAAGTGCTTCATTCTTGGAAGGGAGGTGAGCAATCAAAATGCCTTCAAAAGGCTTTTCCTGCACTCTTTGTCACTTCATGAAACCTCACTCCTTCCTCTTGCAGTCATGTCAGGTTGGGCATTAACAACTCAGTGTCACCAGTGTCAATTTTTGACAGGGACGGCAGACCTCCTCTCCTGGTTTGGAAGCCTTTTGTGTGCAAGAAAGGCATGCCAGCAGTTTGCCATGTAGCTGTGGAATTCGTCTTCGTAGCCCAGAGGCTGGCTCTGAGCCCCATTTCACCACCTGGTACCAAAGGGACTCTGCTCAGAAACAGAATCCTGGAGCAGAAACGTTTGTGTTTGTGTCTGACTACCTGCCCTTCATGTGCCATTTCTCGTATCTCTTTCATGGGCAGATAGCAAAAACAGTTTAATCTGCACCAAAGTTTACTCCTAGGGCAGGCAGCACAAATGGGAACTTCTGAGAACTGTCGTGTCTGCACAGCCTTCATGTAAGGAGAAGGTCACATCAAAAATGAGAGTTACATTTGAACTAGATGGTGGGAAGAATTATCTGGCCCAAATGATCCAGTGTCTGATCACTTTCATATTTTTAATACAAATAGCCTACTCTCCTGGGAAATACCATTATTCCCATTTTGAGTGAAAGAAGAGGGGGGGTAAGAGGCTTGCCTAAAATGTTACAGAGAGTGTGTGACAGAAAGTGGTACTGAATCCTTGGCCAACACCAAGCCATCTTTCTCAGCTTTTAGAGACAAGAGCTATATCCAGCCCCCTTTATTTATTTCTCTAGAAGCCGTCATGCCAAAACCTCTGCTAAATTAGAGAGTGAGACTGAAGAAAAGCTTTCAGTGGATTGCTTTTCTCCATAAATGGAAATATCACAAATCATTCTGGGAAAACAGGTCTTTCTGTTCTCGTCCCTCTTTGTCTGCTTCTCTCCTTTTGGATGTCTTTTCCTCTGCCTCTGGCTCGCAGTTTTCAGATGTATGGTCCCGACCATTTAAAAGTGTTCCTACCTCGCAGGAAGGGAGTAGCTTTTCATTCTTCGGAACTTACTATTTTGCAATAGATTGCACTCTGCAGGCAAGCAAGACTTCTGAAAGAGACAGGGCTGCACAAAGCGGCACAAAAATAAACTGTATCACCAACAATACTGAGCCAGGTTCTCATCAGGGGTAACTCAGTCTGAGTCTTGCTGCAGCAGGGCTGGCGGCTGCCAGCTGTCCTGGATAGACAGCTTATACCCAAACAATGATCCCGCCACGCTGGAGGAGGTCTCTCTAAGAGATGAACACACAGCTGATGTTGAATTTCATGCATCTTAGACATTTGCACATCTCTTGGCACTATGAGAGATTGTCTCTGCTCTTAATGACCCAACTGGGCAACTTCTGTCCTCAGCCAGGCACTGGAGGGGTGCCTGTTGCACCAGTCCTGGCTCTTCTGGACTGCATTTTCCAAAGTTTGGGCAGGCAACAAGCAAACAGTGGTGATCTTGTCTAATGACTCCCAGTCACACACAGGGGATGTGGGGACTGCTCTGTACTTTTCCATGGACCTGGGCATCTCCAGCCTTCCTGTTCTGAGGCAGGTTGATGCTCATTCCCACCTCCTTTGCAGCCTGCACACCCCAAAGCAGGCCATTCGGAGGATGCCCACACTGATGTGCCAGAGAGAGGGAGGTGGCTGCCACGAATGAGAGGGATTGAGAAACAGGAGGAAGATGTTATGGGTGAGCATGAGCAAGGATGAGGGGAGATCCCAAACTGCTCTGTGAGAGCTACAGGGAGGAGGTGGAAGCATGTGGCTCAGGTTTCTCAGAGAGGCGTATGGGAGAAGACAGAGACACATGCCCTGCTTCAAGATTCACAGCATGAAATACCTTGAGCTGGGAAGAATGGGAAGAGCAAAGGGACTCAGGTAGAGAGGAGATGTTGCTCTTACTTCCTTGGGGGGTTCTCAGAGCCCTACAGGCCCTCCCACATAACAATTAGATCTTGCTTAGGTGTTCAGGAGTATTAACTATAGGGTGGCACACGGCTCTCACCATCCCTGGCTCCGCAAACCATACGTGCAGCACAAGAAAAGGCTGTTGTGTCAGACCTCAGCAGCACTGCTGAGCTGCTCCATCCCCCCTCCGTGCTTCCACCAGCACAGGTGCCAGGGAAGCTGCTGTACCATCTCAGCAGGCCACAGATGTCCGTCAGAGAATTGCCGAGTGACCTTGGCACAAGAAGTGACATCAAGGCCTTCCCCACACCAAGCGGGTTTCTGAACCGCTGCCATCCATCATTCACCTACTCCGTGCACTTTCGGAGCCGCTGGCACCAGCACACCCACACCATGCCCTGTTTAACACGTCCCCATACGGCACCAGGCAGAGGAGTGCTGTCACCCCCATTTTACAGGGTGGGACTCTGAGGCAGAGAGAAGTGGTTTTAACAGCATGCCTGTGGCAGAGCAAAAACTGAATCTTGTTCTCTGATATTCCCAGTTAGCGCATTAATGACCTAAATTCTGCATCCTTTCCCCATCCATCGCCCAGAGGAGCTAGGAGGCATTGGAGGAGAGGGTGTGGTAGCACAGGCGAACAGTCAGCATCCAGCTCCACAGCACTCTGTGCTGAGCACAGACAACGCAGGGGCTAAAGTGGGACCAACACTGCCCTCATGAACCCTGGCAGGGTTGATCCAGGGAGGGGAATCAACCTGGCACAGCATATCAGCCTGTGGAGAAGGGCAGCTCCACAATGTCACAGCATTTTAAGCAAGCCAAGGCTGGACACTCCAATGGCCAAGTACCCTGCTGAGCCAGGTCAGCAAAGCCTTTGGGACACTCAGCACCAGGAGCAGGTTTTCAAAGAGCCTGCACATCCCCTCAGCCTGCCTAAGTGGCTGAACCTCTACCCAGCTATCCCACGCAAGTCCATATAAAAGACAGCCTGCACCAGATGCAGCATCTTCCCCAAGCAGCTCAAATCTTTACATAGGAATTAATCAGCCTCAAATTCAGCAAGAAACAGAGCAGGGGAGAGGGAGAAAAAAGGAAGCAGGGAAAGGATGTCACACAGTGAGGGGGTTTCCAGATGCACTGCGTCTTCCCTCCCTGGCTGATTCCAACTGGGAGGCTCTGGCTATGTGCCAGGAACATCACCTGGGAGGTGCATGCAGGTTCTTCCTGCTCCCCCAGCACGCATGGGCAGGAGGAACTCAGTGTTCAGGACCTGCTGGGCAAGGAACTGAAATCTGAAGCTGGAGACCTCCCCAGTGCCCCGGAGAGTGCCAGTGTTCACGTGCACTGTACAGCAGTGACCGCAGCCAAAGGACCAGGATGAGGAGCTGCTCATCTGTTGCAGGCAGATGGCCCCAGGCAGTCAGGGGCAAGCAAGGGAAAGGACCCCCTTCATGCTGTATCTGCCTGCCTCATAGGGATTTTAGCGGGCAAGTAGCAGGGTGGAATTCTGCCAAGGCAGTTTGCTTGGCTATGAAGCTTTCCTTCCAGAAGAGCCATGGCTGAGAAGCAGACACTGTTTGAACGAGGTAACTGGATTGGGGATGGGTGATTAATAACCTTCTTTCATAACCCACAGTTTCAGTGTGGGAATAGTATGTCAGAGCTACACAGAGAGGCTTTGTTCCTACTTTCTTCTCCTATTACTTACCTCTTAATGCACACACACACACACACTCCTCCCTGCTGTCTCTAGTCTCTTCACGCGAGCTCTTTGAATGAGTAGCTAACTGCGATAGGTACCTTGGAGACATCAGACACAAGCCAGATGGATGCAGAAGAAGTCAAACTTGGGGCCTGACCTAAAGGAACCCACCTACCTACCTTCCATTTACTCAGCTATTTACTCAGGCCTGCCTCCCAAAGCATCCCAAACATTAATCCATCAAGGCTTGGCCTCAAGAAGAAATTCAGGGAGAATCCTTTGAGCTTGGTCCTTCTTCCATCTATTCACAAATAACGGAAAGATCATTCAAATTCATCTGGAATAGACCTTCCAAGACATGACTTGGGGACCTGACATGGTGCCTGCAGGTCTCAGCCTGGGTAGGGTTGGTCTGGAAGAGCTCTGTTGTTCTTCCCAGGGGCAACAACCTCAAGTGTGGTGGCTCCATTTACCCCTCGCCCTGCACACCCAGCTCGTCCAGAAGCTGGGTTTAGGGTCAGGGTGGCAGGAGGCTTAGCCAGGTTGCCACAGCATTTGTCACTCTCCAGACTCAGGCTCCAAATGCTTCTGCTGAGGGATCAATGAGCCTGAGCCACTTTGTTGGCTGACCTCCGGTGAGGAGGCCCACGGGATCACCATGCGTACCCACGCACCTCATGCAGACAATGCATTTCTCCTTTCCGGACAGATTATCCATCAGTTCTGTATTAATGGCCAGTCAGTGCAAGTGTCCAGAGGGAGACAGAATGGAGGGTAGGAGAAAAAATTTGTGGGAATCCCAGGAGATAGAATGAAATTATCTTTCACATGGTGACCCCTGTACAAGAATGGACAACCTGATCGTTTGAGATACTAATTAACCAGTGGTCGTGATGAAAATTATGATGTGGCTTGAGGAGTACCTCTCTGGAGTGGTATTCCTGATGTCAAGAGGAGATATGAATGATGAGAATAAGAGTCTGGTAGGACATCCCAGCCAACAAAAGACTTGGAAGATGTCACTGGTCCCCTGCTGGGATGGCCTTGTTGGTCATGGAGGGTGTGAAAAAGGGTTCCCCATGAAAACTAGCAGAACTAGCAGAAGGCCCTGTACATACACCAGCCTGATGGAACTCTGTCCAGCCCAGCTTCCCTCATTTATGGTGGAAGATTTTGGTTCCCCAGCACAAGGGTGTTTTGCTGCTGAGCTGCATACACACACTTGCACCGAGCTTCTTGTAGCCTCAGTCTGTGAGAGGACACAAGAGGAGGCCTGACAAAGGTATGCAAAAACAAGCAGTCATATGGAGAAAGTAGATTTAGAGCTTTTGTTCTCACACCGAACCAGAACAAAGGGATGTATCCTGCCCATGGAAAGAGAGGACAGCAAATTCACAGCTGAGAGAAACAAATACTTTTGCCACCCACACGTGATCATTCTGCCTTGATCCCCTCACTGCTGGATCCATCAAGGCCGCGCCAGGGGAAACACTGAGGTCTGAGGATGTAACCCACAGTTACGCCTGTCGATGCCGAGGGAGGGGACCCTGACACCTGTACTTTGCAGGATGGCCCAGCCTCTGGCTCCTGTTCCCATCCTGCCTCCCTCAGAGGCGGGCAGAGCTCTCCCGCCTGCCTGCGGCAGGAGTCACGGAGCTTCTGGTGCTCTCCTCTGCTGAGCGAGGCGTGCTGGGCTAGGTGGGCGTCAGGCTGGATCCTGACAGCAAACCCCACATTCCTGTGCAAATAAGAGGGAGATACACGCGCAACTGTGCAAGGAGAGGCCCTGGGCACTTCCCGGGCATGCACACACGAGCGGGCATGCTGCCTGGGAGGAAGGCAGGCGGGCACAAAAGGTGACGCAGAGGGCAGCTGTTCCTGCAAGGCAGGTTTTGGTGTTCTCATTTGTTCTTTTTTTCTCTTGTTCCCTAGGGAATTTTAAAGGTCTGTGTAAGCAAATCGATCACTTCCCTGAGGATGCAGATTATGAAGCCGATACAGCAGAATATTTCCTCCGTAAGTCTGCAGGCTCTTTTTGCAATGGCTCGTAGGTGCTAGCGTCGGGCGCCTTTTGTTTCCTGAACAAGGGTGGTGGAGACTCTGGGACCTGTGAGGCTCACTGGAGACCCCAGAGCCTTGTCACCCCCTAGAAATGACTCCACTCTCACCTCCCTGGGGCCCTGCCCATGAGACAGTGCAAATTCAAACTCACAGTAACAACCAATGGCAATTTTTTTATTAGCAGCAATTAACTGCGAAATAAAATCAGAGTCTCAATTCAAATCATTGAAAAGCTGCTGATTGGGCATAAGGTCAGACTGGGCTAGCTGGGGGAGTGTGCGTGTGTGTGTGTGTGCATGTCCTCCTAAAGCAGAGGAAGTTTTTATTTCCTTATCTGATACTCCAGTGGCACCAGACTTAAGAAATTAGCTGGATTTTGTCTGAGGAGCTCTTGTTGCTGTCTTTCCCCAAACACCACTTCCCTACAGAGGCTGCAGATTTGACCTTTGCTGGTTTTAGTGATTTTAGTGATAGGAGCAGGAAGCAGGAATAAGGACAGCCAGAGCCCTTTGAAGGAAAGACCTGGTGCTCACCCAGAGCCCCTAGGAGAGGTGCTGAACCCTAGGCACAAGGCATGTCTGTAAGGAAACCTAGCCCGAGCTCCAAGCCCAGCCTCAGATGTGTGGGTGAAGCTCAGACCGCTTTGCGCAGCAGCATCCTGGCCAGCAGGACAGATCCACATCGTGCGTTGCCCTGCCTGGCCGCCCTCCCCAGCCAGCATGTCCACCCACCCCAGAGGCAGGAGCTTACTCTTCCTTTAGCACAGCTGAACAGGGAACACTCCTCCTTTCAGGTCCCCACCTTGTTATCCTGCCCTCCCTCCACAAGCCCAACATCTTTTGACATCATGAGATCTTCTCCTGACGGAAATCTGAGATAAGTGCTTTTGACCTTCCAAGGTTAATCATCAGAGGCTTCCAAAGACCGGGAGTCTTTCAGAATAGCTCCTTGTCATCCGGGTGTGCTCCAAGCCAGATGTGGAGACCCAGCCCTGCGGCAGGGATGAGAGAGATAATTTGGGATCTGTGAGGCTCATTTGTATGTGAAAAGAGGCAGATCTTATGCTGCTTCCTCTTGGTTTCTCAAACAGTCCTTCATCCACTGTAAATTGTAAATAACCGAGGGAGATTGCTTCTTTCAGCTGCCTTTCTGCAGCACCAGTCTCCTAATTGCTGCATGGCCCCTGAACACCAGAGCTGAAGACAGGGGTTTGATCCGGTTTGGCACAGGGATGCCAAAGGTTTGCAGGCTGCCTCCGAGGGCAAACCAGCCCTTGCAGAGTTGCTTGGGAGCAAGGAAGCTGCTTGCAGCATCAATTGCACTTCAGAAAAAAGAGCTGGGGGAAGAGCCCAAACGTCTCAAGAAGGATGGGTTTGTTCCCTCCGAGGGAACAAGATCTGAAGACAAAAATTGGCCCACTGTCAGGACCTGACAGTGTCCCCAGGGTAGAGCCCTTTCTAAGAGAGAACCAGGTTCAAAGACGGATTTGGCAAGTCAATAAAGAACTACTTGGGTCATTCCTGAGGGAACTGGGATTTCTGTTGGCTTCGACCCGCCTGGAGAGGGACCCCACTGAACAGCTTCTTCCCGGAACTTCTGCCAGACTGGAGTCCCTGGGTGCTCTGCATGGGCGATGCCTGGCGGTACCGTCAGGAACAGCTAGGAAGTTGTTTATTAGTATCAGATTAGGCAATTTCCGTGGCCTGGCTAGAAAGGCTTAGATGTTATTTCTGCCAGCCATCCACATTAGGTGTCTTAGGCCTTTTTGAAATTAAATGCCTGTTATCAGAGAGGAAGCAGAAGCATCCCTGTGTTTCTTTGCTAGCAGACACAGATGATTCAAGGGAGCATACAAACACCAGCCCCTTCTCTTTAGGCCACAGGCTCTGGAGCCAGGAAGACTGGATTATACTCTGCCCCTCTCTTGCTGGCATGGTCCTCCTGAGAACCTGTGAAGAAGGTTCTGTCCTTCTGCATCACATGACACCTGCAGCTCCCCATGTCAGTCAGCAACTTTGTGTTCTCCCAACAGATGTGAATTTCAGAATTAAGACACAGATAAAACTGATGCAGTCAGGACCAGGTTGCAGGACTGACCAAGTCTCTCCCTAGAAACCCTCTCAGCAGTGGGTGTCTGCTTGATGTTTGCTTCCTGCCATTTAAGCTTCCCATTGTCAAATCCCACCTTGCTTTCCAGAAGCTATTAAGATGGTTATTACTGCTATCCTGTTCCCTGAAACGCAGCCAGGCAGAGCTGGAAAGAAGCAAGAGAGGTTTCTTCCTGCCTTCTGCATTCCCCATGCACAAGCAGTGGGCTAGGCCCCCCTCAAAGAGCTGATTGCTTGTGCCTGGCAGGATCCAGAGGCCAACAGGGTCTTTGAAGCATGGTCTCTGCTCACTTAGGAAAAAGTCCTGCATTTGCTTCATGTGGGTTCATTCTTGCAGGCAAGGAAGGATTAGCTTTCATCCCCCCTTCCAGATCTTTGCTCCACAAGCAGAATTGCACCAGCCCGTCTGATACCTTTCTTTATCAAGCAAGGCTTCATTTCACACTTTAACAGCTTATTTTCTCTTGTGAAGGGAGGAGAGAAGGCCTTCTTAGTTAGAAAAAAAGTATGACTATTTGCAACGCAGACTCAGGCAGAGCGCTGGCTCCCACCGAGCCGCCCACGAGCGGTGTGTGCGTGCGTGCCCGTGTGCGTGGGTGTGCGTACACACAGGCTTGGCCTTTCGCTGCGTGAGCACGAGTCAGGCCCCCCCAAAAGCTTTGGGGTATGTTTTGCATGCACATATGAGCATATACGTGCATCTGTGCATCTATGCCGTTGCCCTCTGCTGGCTGAGCTCTTCCCGTATCGACCGATGGAGAGCGTGCGTGTGTGGGAGCTGGCACATCCAAACCCATCACTGCCCTCTGGAAGGAGCCCAGTCATTTAATCACTAGGATAAGCCCCGCGTTCGGGCACACAGGGCTGGGACTTTTGCTTCTCAGTCCTCGCTGCAGCTGCAGAGCAGTGCATGGCACCAGGAGCTCCTTCTCAGCCCTTAAAAAAAAATCTCCTCGAGATGCTCATGCCCTTTCGGGAGGATTCAAGATTGAGCAGCTCTGCAGGAAGCATTTGGGTTGCTGTTCTTTGAAGTGCGGGCTCGAGTGGCAGAGCCCCGCAGAAGAAGCTGAATGGTGCCTGGGCTCCCCCTCCAGCCCAGAGTCCCCCCAAAAACAGAGGAAAAGACAGCGTGAGGGGGCACAGAAAACACAGGCAGGCTCCCAGCTCAGCCACCAGCCCCACAGCCCTCTCTGCCTCCCCGTGCCGAACCACCAGCTTCTTGGCCGCAGCAGTGGCCAGGGCGTGGGAGAGTTGCTTTGGACCACTGTCTTTTTCTGACACACTTTGTTTCTCTCTCCCTCCCTCCCTCCATCCCCCAATGCCTTTGTTCTCTCCTTAAATTACTCCCCTACCGCACGTTGCCCTCTGTCTCTCCCCTTCACCCCCGCCCACAAAACGTGCTCGCGTGCCCCCCTCCCCTCACTCCGGTGCCACTTCCATGCCCCTGTTTCCTCTCTCTCACACCTGTGTTGTTCTTTCTGCCCCGCCCTCCCTCTCTCCTCTGCAGGGGCTGTTAGAGCCTCTAGTATTTTCCCGATCCTGAGTGTGATTCTGCTTTTCATGGGTGGACTCTGCATTGCAGCCAGTGAGTTCTACAAAACCCGACACAACATCATCCTTAGTGCCGGCATCTTCTTCGTGTCTGCAGGTAAAGGGATGCACAGGGCCTGATGCCCCAGGGATGGGCTCCAGGGGTTGGGGGGCTGCCCAGCCAGGACGTCTGCAGGGACGCAGTTGCCTGGGCAGGAGTGTGTGTATTTCCCAGCCCTGATAAGCCTTATTCAGGCTGAAAGCAACGTCACAAGGATGTCTCTCCATCCTGCCTGCTCGCCCAGCAGAGGCAGGCAGGCAGGGGCTTTCCTACTGCTTGGGAGCTGACGGAGGGAGAGTGTTTCCCTGATGTCTGACATGTCTCAGGGACCAGCCAGGAGTGCAGTCCAGGGAAGCAGTAGGCACATGAGGAGGGTTTTGCCTGAGTTTCCCAAGGAAAACTGCCCACCAGGAGGGGATGGGCAGGGATTCAACTCCACAGCCCCCACCACTGCCATGTGTGACCTTCCTGACGTCTCCTTCTCTCTCCCCCGCCGGACGGCTTGCAGGTCTGAGTAATATAATTGGCATCATCGTATACATATCAGCCAACGCTGGAGACCCCTCCAAGAGTGACTCCAAGAAGAACAGCTACTCCTACGGCTGGTCCTTCTATTTCGGGGCCCTGTCCTTCATTATAGCCGAGATGGTGGGAGTGCTGGCTGTCCACATGTTCATAGACCGGCACAAACAGCTGCGTGCCAGCGCTCGTGCCACGGACTACCTCCAGTCCTCCGCCATCACCCGCATCCCCAGCTACCGGTACCGCTATCAGAGACGCAGCCGCTCCAGCTCGCGCTCCACCGAGCCTTCACACTCCAGGGATGCCTCTCCCGTCGGGATCAAAGGGTTCAACACCCTCCCATCAACAGAGATCTCGATGTACACCCTGACCAGGGACCCGCTGAAGGCAACCACCACCCCCACCGCCACCTACAACTCCGACAGGGATAACAGTTTCCTCCAGGTTCACAACTGTATCCAGAAAGAGAACAAGGACTCTATCCACACCAACACAGCCAACCGCCGGACCACCCCGGTATGAAGCCGTCGCCAGGAGCTGAAAATGGGGCAGGAACGGGCAGGAGGAGACGGGGGTGGGCTGCAGGGTGGGGAGGGTGGAAGGGGGCAGGGGGCAGCAGAGGGATGGGGAAGGAGGAGGTGGAAGCGCCCCTTGGTGGAGTGGGGACCTTCCCAATGCAAAAAAAAAAAAA